>JAWZYV010013877.1:0-204917 GCA_038373885.1 Cheiracanthium punctorium
CTTCATACATCCCATACCCTGCGGTGTCACCAGAAAGTGTTCTGTTTTCATTCAGCACACCCTCGCAAGTAATATATAATAAATGAAAGGAGAAAAACATGTTTATAGTTTTCAGTAATTTTCAACACTCACAAATTTTAGTTTATTACCTTTGCCGCCTCGCCAGGGATTCTAGCGGCGATACAGCTTATAAATATTTATAGCATACTTGAATAACAAATATATAATGTCTAAATAAATAATACCTGAATGCCGCAAAAGCGTTTTTTAAAATGTATTAGATATTAATTGAAAATACATACCCACTAATTTATTCTTATTTATTTTGAATTCTGTGTAAAGAAATCGGAAATTGGCAACAGTCGACTGTGAAAGTCCGTATTTTCTGCAAACCTCAGCTTGCTTCATGCCTTTATCAAAATCTTTTATGATGTTGAATTTCACTTCGATAGATATTTGTTTTCTTTTAGCCATTTGCTTTCGATTTTCACTAAACAAACTTCAAAGTAAATAAAACTCATAAATAATTTAAAATATCCTCGTGTAATAATCGACCTCGATAGGATTTATCGGAGGTTAAAATTCTTACTCAAGTTCAGACAAAAGAACGTATCGTTTTCTATATCAGTTCCGGTGAAAGGAGTCCTTGACCATTTTTTAAAGAGGGAGATAGGAATCAAAGATGTTTCATCCAGGAAATGCCAACTGCCCTTCCACCTTACGAGAAATGCACTTTCTCATTCTCATTACCATAGTGTTACATTAGCAAAACGATACTTTGAAGACGTTCTTTGGCAGAGGCGTGGTCCAACCCGTTCCAACCACATTTTACCTCGACTTTCTTTGTGTAGCTTTCAATGTGTGTGCATGAGTTGGGCTTCAGTTCAGATGCATCGTAGAAAAAAAATATCATAGTAGAGAAAATTATTGTGATGTAAGGGATAATTATTACCATCGTTGTAGAGAGAATTATCGTTTTAAAGGATATCGTAATACAGAGAACTGTTTTACATTAATCTAAAGGGAATTTAGCCAGGACTATGAAAAAATATCGTAATAGAGAGAATTATCGTTCTAGAGGATATCGTTGTAGCGAGATTCTACTGTATACACATGTGTATCTTATTTAATACGTATGTTAGAAATTTTTTAATGTAAATATATGAATATGATGTCTTGGTAAATAATTATTTTCTAATTGCGTTTCGTTTAGTAATTAATAGTAGATACTTTTAGAAGTGTGGTATTAATCAATAGTGCTAGTTATTCCTTTGAATATAGTGTTTAGTAAAACTTGTAAATATTTTTTGTTACTTTTAATATGATGTTTACTTTGTTAATACATGATTTAGAAAAAAAAATGTTAATCATTAGTTACTGAAAGTACGTTTTTTGTATAATCGTTGTACACATACCTTATTGAACCTAAAAATATATAGCAACAAGATGCGAAAACACTATTTGCATCAAAATAATATCTTTTTCTACGTTAAATGTATATTACTAAACGTTTTATGAAACTTGTTTTTCGAAAATTAGGAACTTAGTTTAATACTTTACAAGTAATTGAATGAATTTCTTTGTTTTAACATTTTACTGGTATGCGCGATTCAGTTTAAGAAATGTATTGCTTTAGAATACGCATACACACACACAAATTTTCATAACGTTTGTTAACTTTTTCATGAAAAACTAACTTTTATTTTACTTAGATATTCTATTTTCGTGTAAAATGTTTTGAATGACTATCAATAGAATGAAATATTTGTTCAGTTTTAGACTGGGCTTCAATACGTTTTCTGAAACATTAAGGTTGTAGTGGGTTAAGATGTATTTTTTGTGAACATTCATTTTGAGAAACATATTACTATATTGTACTTAAAGTGATTTCTTATACCACACAATGAAATGCATACGTATCTGGGTAAATGCTACTTTGGTACTTAAAATATAAACATTCCTATTACTGAATTGTTAGATTGTTACTTTCTAACTGTAATATCACACAATTGTAATAATGTAGATAAAAGTTTAAAATGCCCTCTTAATCCTTAAAATTTATCCTTTGTTATAAGAAAAACTTACACCTAAATCGTTAAATATTTGAAGAAGTGTTATTTTATTGGTATTATGTATTTAGCTTAACAATAGTATGCCTATTTTTATCATACGTCAGTAAAAAATTTAATTTAATCTGGATGATGTCAAAAGAAGTGTATGAAACAGCCAGCTGATTTGGGAATAAGAATAAAATATTTTAAATTTTTACTCTGTTTTCCTGATCTGCTAGCGGTGTTGCCATCATTCAAGATATTTGCAGTAGAAGATTCAACAAGGCGTACTTTCAAGTAAGTAAGACCTTATTTTCCGATAACTTAATTCGTATGTCTTTTACAGCCTGATAATTAGATCTAAAACTGCAATTGTGTTTACGCGCTTGTAACTTATTCTATCCTGTTTTAAACACATTACCATGTAACCGCGATTTCTAATCTGTTAGTATAAAACCACATTTTATTTTCTATCGGTAGGATTTTAAAAATTTATCAATGCTAATACTTCCTTAAAAGGTTTAAAGATAGAGCCAATGCCATTTTATCGCTAAAAAATTCGCAAAGTCTCCTTATCCTAATATTAAACACAATTATTTCTACTATTCATTAAAATGTTTGCATGAGAAGACGATATCAGTTGTAGGATAAAACTTAGTGTTTTTACACTCATAGAAGAATATATCATTACAGCATATCTGTTAAGTCAACGGATGTGGTGTGAAGTTAACTTTTAGGGGCAAATCCATGCAGTAGATTTCGTTTTTGGTAAAATATTTTTCAAATTTTAGACAGCATTTTACCATAATGATTTTAACCCATTTATGCCTAGCGTCCCTTTTTTGGGACGGCATTTTCGCTATCATTCGAAAACGTTATTTATTTCTCCGAGCCTTTATTCGCGAGTATTGAACCTCAATTCCACAAAACATTTGAATATGGCCAAGTGGGATGTTGACATTTCAATTTTTATACATAATGATTTCAAATGAAATCATCCCTTGTTCAAAAAGTTGACATCAGAAATTTATCAATTACTGCTGGTGTTAGCAAAAATCGAAGAAAGTCGCAAAAATATCCAGGCACGAATGGGTTAAAGAAAAAATCTAAAACTCATTTATCTTTTAATATAGTAGACAGCAAAATTTAACTCTTTCTAGTTTTCGGAAAATATCTTAAGCTAAAGGAATAGTTATCGCCTTTACTCTCTTATGTCGATCACCCTAAAAAGTCCCCTTATCTAGCGGTTGCGAAAGACCGTGAAAAGTTCTCTATCAAACCATTACGAAATGGACTAAAACTATAATCAAGACGAAAATTAAGCATGAAGATTACAAGGCCTGTTTACAAAGTTTAACATCCAGGCGGGAAGTACAACATCAAACACAAAAAGAATTTACAGCCTAATGGTTATAGCCGGCGATCATTAGCTTGCAAATTCTTTTACAAATTCCTAGTTCAAATCCAGCCAACACCGCGAAAATGTTTCTAAGTTCCCTTATCGAACATTCCAAATTCTCCCCTCTAACGACTGCGCAATCAACTGGCAGCGGGTAGAGATAAGGAACAAGCGGTCAAGGATGGCTGCGGAGAAAACGGTGTGAGCTGCGGCTGCGGGGCTGCGGAATGCCGGTGAACTCTCAAAACATATCTACTAAAGTTGATACTATTTAAAGCAATGGGAACAGTACAAGCTTTATAAAGGAACCTCAAAGGTATTTTTTATAGCTTTAATAGTCGTTAATTAATTATATATTAGTAGTTATCATAAAATAATACATATTAATAGTACTTCTTTTCTGCGCTTAATCATTGTTGCATCGTAAATCGACGTAAGGCTGGTAATACATCTCAGTATAAAGACTTAAACATCGTCCAGCCCGACTGGCTAGCTTACACACATGTGGATCCAGTAGGATGGGTATCTAAGTCCCAATTTCACAAAAGCACATCACAACAGTATAACCTTGTACTTCTCGTTCACCCCATTCAAGTCCTCCTGATTTGTGGAGTTATCTTAAACGTACTTTAACGCACTGGCTTAAGCGCAGTAGTGCGGGGCAAATATTATTTTCATGGCAACGGGGCGGGGCGACAACAATACGTCACGGATCACGTGGTTTCGACGAGAACAATATATTTTCACGAAGAAGAATGTAAGCGCTGTTTATTGACCACGTTATTCGTTGGTGACTAGTGCAATTTCCCTGCATTAGACAACAACGAATAGTCGATAGATGTACAAATTCTTTAAAAACACTAATAGCATTTATTTATAACTAGCTGCGTGCCCGTTCTCCGCACGGTAGGGAGCGAAACTTTTTCTTATATGTATATTTCGAATTGATTCGAGTGATTTGGAATCTAAAAATGAGCAAAATGATTTGACTCTGGGCGTAAAGTTACTCATTACTTATTTGTAAAGTTAGTATAAGTACTGACCTGAGACCCTTGTTAATATTATGACGCAAAAAAAAAAAAAACTATGTCGGTGTCATTCGCGATTAGAAAAGAAAAGCGTGACGATTTGCAGTGAAAATTCCTAATTTTCAAAATGTCTTATTTCTACATCATACCCTTTTTTAGATTTAAGTTATGCCATTAATACCTTAGCTACTACATGATGTGGAGAACCGTTTTATTTTATAATTAAATAGTTGTGTACCCGCTCTTCGCAAGGCAAGAAGAGAACATTTTCCTAAAATGTGATCATAACTACTTGTGAAAAAACATTATCTCCAAGAAAAAAGAAAGTTCTGTTACAGTCTGTTGAAACTACCGCGGGACGGCTGTTGAAAAATGAATAGAAGTCTTAGTTTCACGAAATATTTATCAATGCGGTATATTATGCTTTGATCAATATGGCCTTAGCATATCTACTTACTATTACTTATACTATCTTTTACTGATACCAATATAATATATTTTCGTATTGCAACCGTTAATGCTTAATTTAAAGAAACGGTTTAGATATTTGCCACGAATGTATTCTTTTACTCTTTGGTGATTCTTTGCAATTTACGCATTAGCATAAATGATAATCATTTCACTTTATGGTTGCCAGTAAATCAGCTCTCCATAAATTTTTACGCACAATTCTTGTGAGATTGTCGTATTTAGCACCAGGGCTCTATTATCGCACAGGCAAATCGGGACTTTGCTCAGGACCCCGGCTCGAAATGGCCCCCAATTTCAAATGATGTTCTTTTTTTTATAACAAAATTTTATGAAAAATAAAACAAATTTCATAGATGGGGGCCTCCAATATATTTCCTGCGATTCGAAAACGTGTCCCGTTTAAAATCTCAATTGAAAATAATGCTGGATAATTCACTGGTGAAAAAACAGCATTCAATTCTTTTTGTGGCAATGTAAAATAAAATATAGAATTATTTCATGCATGGCGTATGTTTTGCTTGTGAGTTCGTTATACTGATTGAGTTTCAAAAGGGATTTTAAACTCGTGACATCAAAATGACGCACTTTTCACATGCGAAAACTCAGTTATTTTAAAGTAATTTTATTTATTTTTTCAACTGGCAATTTTAATCATTGTTACTGTCTCCAAGACAACCAAACCGCCAGATATTATACCGAAATTTTTAAGCACATGCTATTGAAATGAAAATCCTTCTTTACTTAAAAATTCGTAAAAAATCTCCTAATTTATATTTTCCTCTGGCTTCTCTTTTAAAAGAGGGCGAAATGTATGCTCCGTCATTTGACAAAATATAAAAAAGTTATGACGGATAGAATTCAAGATGCAGCAGTTTTAAAAATATTTTACGAAACTCAGCGTCAAATTTAATTTTATTTGAAAAATCCCCAAAAATTTGCAAATTATGTTACACAGTCCGAACAAACAGTTTTTAAAAGAAACTTTTTTCCTCTATCCGATGATGCAAATATCATTTTCTTGCAAGTGTAATTACCGGCGTTATTACGTATTAAGCGAGAAAATTTGCTATAAATCGGACAAAACATAAAATAAAAAAATTTCTATTTCGAATTTCGAAAAAATCGCTTCAAGGCATGTTAGGATCTGTCCTAATGAAGCCGTATGTAAAATTTGGTAGGTCTGCGACCACCCGTTTCGGCGCATGCTCACGAATGTGCTGAAATCGGACATTTGAGTAGCTTTGTACCCTGAAAATTGCGAAAAATCGTAAAAAATTGGGGAACGGGTGGATTTCCAGAATTTTAAAGCAGCCTACGGTCTATTCTATGTCATTTTACGTGTATGTGCAAAATTTCAAGCCGATTGGTCGAACGGTGTGAGAGGAGTTCCCGGACGAACAAACAAACAAACAGACAAACTTTCACATTTATATAATAGAAGATAAGAATAATATCCATATAAATAAAATTAGACTTTTTCTACAAATCATTAGGAATTCAAAAATTATGGAATTTCTGTCCGTTTCAAGTACCCAGTATGACTGTCAAAAAGTGTATTTGTCTGTCGTTCTGTTATTCTGTCATTCTGTCTGTGACACATTTTTATTCGTGAATCACGCAAAATGGAGTGAAGCAAATGAAGTGAAATTCGGTAAGATAATAGGTGGTTACTCAACTTAAACTATAGGCAACAGTTTATTAAAAATGAGTAAATATCTGTTTGTCCATCACGTATAAATCACTGAAGCGAGTGAAATAAAATGTAGTATCATTATATGTGGTCACTTAAATGTATGCGTCAAACAACTTTTTTTTATTAGATTTTTGGATTTTGTGAAAACTTAAGAAGTACCTCTTCCATTTCAGAAAAGTAGCAATGGAATAGTATGAAATTTGGAATTATGCTAGTTGGCAAGTTTATTTTAAATATAGATACCAAAATTGTTTTCATGTGCTATAGATTTTGAGATTTCGTGAAAATAATGTAAATGTTTGTTCTGGCATTCTTTAAAAAACTGCTTAAGAAAATTAAACAAAATTTTGTAACATGATTGCGAATGACTACAAAAATAAATGTCGAATTTTTCAAAAATTTTAATAAATTGTAAAACTTTGTAAATTTGTCTTTTAATTTTTATTTATTTATTGATGGGGGATCATTTTAAGGTATCCGGAAATAATACTATAGTTTGCTATTCAAAGTAACAAATTTCGTCGATTTTTTAAAATGTTTGTTTGCTTTTTTAGATTCTGTAAAAACTGTGCAAAACTTTTCTTCGGGAATAATATTAAAATATCCACATTGAATCAGACAAAATTTAGTTGCAGGCGAGGAATGGACATTAATAGCTCATTCTACTCAAATAACACGTTAATTTTGAAAATAAAGTGTTTTCTCTAATGACACTTTCACTCACCTTTTTTTTACTCTTTAACCTGCAATCTTTTAGCAACACACAGATGTTATAGCATTTCTTTCTATACTCTTGCCAATACGTTAAGTTTCTTATTCGTACTCCTACAATGATGATGAAAATTCAAGATTTTTAGGGATTGGACTTGCACATTAAACCAGTCAAAGACGAGTTAATTAGTATACAATAAAGAGAAACAAAATAAGTTGTTCAAATTATTAAGCATTTAAAAAGTTTTCAATATAAAAAATATTTAACATTTTTTCTTTTTATTGTTTGTTTAGGAAGAAATGCAAATTTTATTGAAAATATGGTTATCTTTGCAAAAAACTACTTCTTAAAAAAACTTACAGCATGTGCATATATTAATAAAAGTATTTGTACGATTCATTTAAATTAAAAAGAATGATCTAAAAATTAAATTAATGGTTGAAAAGTATAATGGCATTTTAAAAGTATTTAAATAAAAATATTCACTGTACAAAATTTTTTCGCTATTTCAAAACTACAAAGATTTAAAAAAAAAATGAAATCAGAAAACGAGCTTATTTAAAGAAAACTGCATCTTTTTCACATAATACATTTTTTCGTTCTTAAATCAAATTACTAGACATTAAAACCTGTTTAGACACTTATTTATTTAAGTAACACAAGTCATAAGAACTCTAAGCCTTACGAAACTGACACGCACGCGCCATCAATTTTTCGCTACCTCTTCTCAATCTATAACCCTAAGGCAACTATCAACCCTAAGGCTTTTATTTCTTTCCCACCTGAGACTAAAATTTCTGCAAGAAACCCTCGCGCATACGCAAAGCTTACCGCAACACACGGACCCAATTGTCGTTTCCGTGAAAATAGACCTTTCACGACGAATGCACGTGATCCGTTACGTATTGTTGTCGTTCTGCCTGTTACCATGGCAATAATGTTTGCCTGTCGCCGTGAACGTATCCTCTGCATACCTTAAAGCCTTGTGTATCACATCCCTTTTAAAAGTCAGAAGGATCTAACATAACGCATCGTTTGATGTCTGTCCGAGAAATATCAGAAATTTTCAAAAGAATAGATTATGCAAAATTGCATGATCGTGAATTGTGCCGTCTCTATTCATACATATGATAGAAATCTCAACTTCTAAGGACAAATTTCTAGCACATGCTCTGGGGAACGTTCTCTGCCATTGCTTGTCTATTTTATTTGCGTGTATACGTAGTTATACATCTTAAGTTAGTATAGTTTTTTATCTGCTTGTGTATTTTTTCTCTTGAAATTAAGGAATTGGTTGATCACTTGATGAGGTTTTATTTGTTTTCATTTTCTTCAGCAAACGTACTGATCAAAAATGAACATTGTGGCCCATTCTGCATTCAGAAATCAACTGACATTTAATTTTTTAGCATGTACAGCCCAGAAACATGTCATTGTTTACCTACGGTTCCATGTTCAAAAGGCTTGTATTGGTACCCGCTACTTCTCCATTAATTTAAGGAATTGGTTGATCACTTGATGAGGTTTTATTTGTTTTCATTTTCTTCAGCAAACGTACTGATCAAAAATGAACATTGTGGCCCATTCTGCATTCAGAAATCGACTGACATTTAATTTTTTAGCATGTACAGCCCAGAAACATGTCATTGTTTACCTACGGTTCCATGTTCAAAAGGCTTGTATTGGTACCCGCTACTTCTCCATTAATTTACGAATCATAGTTCTTATTCACCCTGTATATAAACTAAAACATTACAAAAACCCTTGAAATAATTGTCTTACTATATGTATTATTTAATCTAAATGTTTTACCTGGGATTTTGAATTACTTTTTTACTGAAAGTTATTAAAAGTGTTTTATCCGTCCGTCTTCGTTATTATCAAAGTAACGATTGCTTGAAGAATATTTCTGCGCAATATTTTAAACATTGCCTGCGAAGCATTTCCCCAACAATAGTTTAATTCGTGGCGTTTGTTCATTAGCATCCCTTCTGCCTTTTTTCTTCAATGCATCAACTGGCACAGGAAAAAGTTTCAATTCATGAAGCGAAACACACGCCTGTCTAATTGCTATGAAAACAAGCGAGTTCAGTTGAAAGACCAAGGAAATAAATACTACTGTGTTTTTAACAGCGGAGGAATTTTGTTTTCCCCGTCAGATTGTGTGTCATATGCTGAGATATAAAGGAAAAAGAGTTACAAAATTGAAAATCACAATTTTCTAGCGACATCTAAAAAATATCTCAAAATTCAAATTTATGTGTGATGTTAAAACAGAGCTCTTTTAGAAAGCATTTTCTGTAATTTTCCGAAGGTTAAAAAAAATTAGGTATTGGATGAAAATTAAGCTTTCTAGAATATAAAATAAGCAAAAAATGATCGGATAAGGGAAAAATGAAATAACTGAAAAAATATCAAAAATCGTATCGGTTTTTCCTGCGTCAGCTGTGTGTTCTGCCATTTATTTAGTCAGTGTGACAAATTTCGTCCATCTATGACAAATGGTCTAGGCGCCTAAAGTGAGCAAACACATAGTCCTAATAGGTGTCTCGCATATGTATATACATACCCACCCACACAGATATATAGTATATATATTGCAGTAATCTCATAGTGTTTTAATTTTTGATTATACATATACATACCAGGTGTCCAAAAAGGGCTGATGGATTTTGAAAGTCGATAAAAAAAGAGACAAAATGCGATAGATATGTATCGTTTGCGGCCTTATGCATAGGAAATCAGAGAATTCTATCCCACCAAATTTCAAATTTAGTTAACATTTCTACCAAGAGATGGCGCTGCAGGCGATCTGTAATAGGTATAGTTAAATCGAAGTATTTCAGCTTGCCATTCCGTAGTTCGTCGTCAAGTTGATAGCGTGTGCTGTGGAGATTGCAAGTCCGCTCTACCAAAATGTTTTTTTCCGTTGAACTGCGTGTATTTATTGTGTTAGAGTTCCACCGCCTGGAACACAGTTTGTTCAAACGAGGCGCAGTTTCCATAGAAAATTTCATGTGAGAAACGGACCGACGGACAATGCGATAAGGACTCTATTCCAGAAATTCGAACGAACGGGGAGCGTGAATAATGACCATATTGGTAATGTCTGCCGGCCACGCCTTTCAGTTACATAATCGAATGCTTAAGCCGTACAGCAGGTTATCCAACAGCGGTCTTGGACTTCCGTACGCCGTGTTGCAAATTGTACTGGACTCCGAAGAATGAGCACTCACCGTCTCATGCGACACAGCCTTCACTGCTCCCGTACAAAATCCAGACTCAACAAACCCTAAGTCCAAATGCAATTAATGCACGCTATAATTTCGCGAACGCCATGCTGCAACTTGTGGATAACTGTGAACGCGATGTTGGCAACATATTGTTCTCAGACGAAGCGTATTTTCACCTTGATGGCTATGTCAACAAGCAGAACTCGCGAATTTGGGGAAGCGAAAATCCTCATATTACTGAACTTTCATCCCTGCATTCACCAAAAATAATAGTATGAGCTGCGATTTCCTCCAAAGAAATAATTGGGCCATTTTTTCGAGAGCAACCGATAAATGCTGTAAGATATCTTGGGATTCTGGAAGAATTTGTGGGGATTCATACTGCTTTGGAGGTCTGTTCGAATGCTTCCTGGTTCATGCAAGATGGTGCTCGTCCACATTGAGCGTCTGCACTATTTGGTTTCTTGAACGAACATTTCAGTGAGCGGGTAATTGCCTTGGATTACGATATGCATACAGGAAGTGGCATGGCATGACCTCCTTATTCGCCAGACTTGACGCCCTGCGACTATTTTCATTGGGGGTACCTGAAAGATTTGGTATACCGCCAAACTCCACAAACAATTGCGGAGCTAAAGCAGCACATCTGTACTGCATGTGAGACAATTCTAAAAGACATGCTTGAACGGATGTCTGGAAATTTTTGCCTCAGACTCCGCCATGCTGTTGCAGCAAATGAGGGTTACATTGAAAATGTCATTGTTTACTTTTTTGTAACAGTCCTTGCGAAATTATCATATCGGTTTTTATTTTTTCATAGTTTTCAACGCCACCTCTGGGTGAAAATGTTAACTAAATTTGAAATTTGGTGCGATAAAATTCCCTGATTTCCTAAGCATAAGGCCGCAAACGATACATATCTATCGCATTCCGTGTTTTTTTATTAATTTTCAAAACCCATCAGTCATTTCTGGGACACCCGGTATAAGTGTAACTGTTTAACCCTCATGAAAAAACGCTTTAATTCTGTCAAAAACCAAGACAACAAAATAGAAACACATAATGCCAAACGACATCAAAGGAAGATTATGGCAGTTGTGCAATAGGTTTCCTGTTTGGCGCCAGGAGATTCATAAATAAGAGTTATTGTTTTAATTTCAAAGGACACGAGAAGTAGCTAAGTTCAGAAAAGTGTTATAATAGCAATACTGAAATTAAGCTAAAATTATTTTTGGGTATTAAATTGTTTTGAATACAACGGCACCAGTTCTCTCTGACCTATACAGAGAAAATAAAATACACTTAAAAACAAAAAATACAATTAAGAAAAAACATGTTAATCGAAATAAAATACACGCTATAAACGAACACAAACTCAGTCCTTATATACAAAAATCAGAGCCGGAGTTCTGTCCGATCGGCGTATAGCAGACCTGTTGCCAACCATCCTCGAAAATACGTCCAAATACACATATGCAGATGTAGGCTTTAGTAATTCGCATCATAAAGCAACCGGATAATGACGTAAAGACTAAAGGAACCAAATGTAAAAAAGAAATGTTTAAATATAGGAATTATTTCCATGGGTTTAAACTGTTTTCTAGGTGGTTTATACAGAAATTAATAACATTAATTTCCTTATTGTAGAATAAGTTAGCAGCGAAAAACGTATTCATGGAATTTCAAAAAATAGTTACTCCTGCACAAACGATTTGGTCTAGTATAATATTAATAAAAGAAATCAGCGTAAATTTGAATGCCAGTGAGGTAGTGCTATTGTATTAAAATTAAATTCTTGTCCTTTATCGAAAATAATATGTAAGAAATCATTGATAATGTTCAAAATAAGGTCTAAAAACACAGCAGAATTTTAACGGTCATTTGCAGAATTGTGTGTTATGAAAATTAATTGTTTATGTCATTAAAATCACCACTGACAACCAATATCTCATGTACATACCTAAAAACTATAAATTCTATTGCATCGTTTGAAAATAATTTGTATTCGTAATAAAAAAGATATAAATTGGCCGTTTTACTTGAATAACAATCATGACCAAAGGTATTGACCCATGCCAATATCTTTAATTTTAGAGTTAAAGACAATGTAATTTTTATTAAATCAAAATTTAGATATTATAAAGAAATAGTCTCGTCAGTACCAAGTTCAGTCTTCATAGTTAAAGTATAAATATAATAATTAAGTCCAGTATTAATAGTTAATTGTAATACTTTTACAACTTTATTTCATTATGGATTTAACACATGCTTAACCCTTTGAGGCGCAACCCTTTCCCAATGCTGGAAAAAGGGCAGCCGTTGCCATCGCTCGACTTAACTACCAGCAAGAAGGCGGACAATCGAAAAGTTCATCGCGTGACACAGATCTAGAGACCCTTTTTTGACGACAGCTGGCTGTGCTCGCGCACAGCCAGCTGCGTCAAAAAAGGGTCTCTAGATCTGTGTCACGCGATGAACGTTTCGATTGTCCGCCATCTTGCTGGTAGTTAAGTCGAGCGATGGCAACGGCTGCCCTTTTTCCAGCATTGAGCAATGTATCCAGCTGTTCTCGCGTTCTTCCATTTTTCTGCAGATGTCAGTGCTGTTAAAAATAATCGTGACCATTCTTTTACGGGAAAGGACGTGCTAAAAAGTAAAGAATTCTCGTGGAGCTATGTCACCCGCAACTATTTTTATAGAAATCCAATCGATTCTTCGTGACTGGCAACAGTCAAAACGTTAAAGTTGGGTGTTCCCAGAGCGGGATCACTGCGCCTTAAAGGGTTAAATAGTATTGATATTAATAAAATAGAAAGTTTATATAACTGATTTTTACTCTTTTCAGAAAAAAACCAAAAAGAGGCAACAGACGCTATAGAAAATTCTAAAAATATTAATGTTATTATTCCTAGTATATGGCTCACTACACTTCAAGATGAATTCAATACTGATAATATTGTTTATTACATTAAAAGTGAATTATTTAAATTAAAAGTAAGTACTATTAAGAAAGTATATACATATTACAAAAATTTTACATTAGTAGATAGAATATGAGAGTTCTGCCCCAGGAGCAGGCGTAGTGTGCAGGGAATTTTCCCCTCTTTTCAATGATGCTTAACTGTTGAGCTGTGGGAAAGAGTAAGTATGGTTTAGAATTTTTTATCTCTCTGTAAGTATTTTTTTTAGAATAGTGGGACTTAGAATTATTTCAAAAATTATAGGTTTCTTTGAGAGTGAATTATTATTCCTAATTAGTGAACTTCTTATTATTTTTTCATATTCACTTTTTTTTTCTTTGAAATTTATTTTTTAGGAATAAAAACATTTTTTAAGTTAATAATTAATTTTACAACAAATACTTTTTTTTTAATCAAGAGTTATTTATTTATTTTTTTTAACCAAGAGTTTTAATTTTAAGTTAATAATTAATTTTACAACAAGTATTTTTTTAAAATCGAATTAATTTACTTTTATTTTTTTAACCAAGAATTTTAATTTTAGGTTAATAATTAATTTTGCAACAAATATTTTTTTTAATCAAGAGTTTTAATTTTTTGTATACTGATTATAGCCTATATTTAATAAGTAGCCGTTTAACATTAAAATAGGATTTTTAAACATTTCTTCTACTGTTAGGGAAGTGAGAAAATTATACCATAGAAAGATTTTAGTACCTACAGATTTTACAAATAATGATTTGGATATAGTCTTATTTTCTATTGCGAGAAAACCACTTTAACCATTTATCCCAAAAAACTCAAGTTTTTGTATACGAAATGTATGAATACTCAAAGTATTTATATAAACATTTTTTCTTTAGATTACCAACACATTTTTGATACTTTTACGGAGCGTGTGTACTAGTTTATATTTTCTACTGTTAGTTTTTTATAGATCAATTAGAGGAGGGAAAAATTGCACTTTTAGTAATCCTACGAAACTTTTTAATTGTATATCACAAGTAGAGTAACTTGATTTATAGAGTTTCAATACGATATGAGTTAAATATTTTTAACTTTATGTGCAACTCTAATTTTAGTTTTACTATGAAAGCATCGTTTTATACATGCATCAACCTTTTGAGTGGTATTTTATTGATGCACTTAACATATTTTATAGAAAGGTGAGTTTAACTAGCACAAGCTTTTAGACTGGATAATACTATTGATTGAAAGTTGAACTATTGAAGATAAAAATTAAAGATTAGTTTTAGCATAATTGCATGTACATAAATATCTTTCAACTACTTAGATAAAATGATAGTTTTAATCGCAAAGATTTATCATACATAGAAATTACTTGAACTAAAAAATACAAGGTTTTTACTTGCGTGAAGGTACATCGTGCTAAATCTTCTACATCAAAGTTCTTGCACCAGCACTTTTATCTATAACGCTAGCAAGTCAGGAAAATAGAGTAATGATTTAAAACAAATTAACTCTAAATGCCCTCCCCGCTGCCACATTTTAGGATATAAATTCTTTATATCCTCATATGCTGAAAATAGGGATATTATTTTGACACTAAATACCAGTAAAATAATATATTCTAAGACATTAAACGCTTTAAAAGTAATTTTTTTCTTATAACAATTTATCAGATTCACAATACCATTTTATGTAGGATGAAATTAGTTAGCAAGCGAAAATTTAATCTTAATTAGACATTTACTGAAATAGAGATACCCTACAGACTTTATTTTCTATTAGGAGAAAGCCCTTTCACCATATAGCCCTCAAACCCCAGTTTTCGTATACAAATAGCATGAATACTTAAAGTACTTCGACTGATAATGCTATTAATATTAATTACACCAGTAGGTAGTTTGGATTACCAACTTAAAATTTTGCAAAACACCAAAATACAGGAAAACATGTAAAAATCTTGTAACAGTAACAAAAAAAATCACACTTAAAATTACAACACCTCAAAAGTGGAAAATATAATTACCAAACTACAATATCCACATAATTATTTTCAATCAAAGCAATTTGAAAAAATGTAAGTAAGAGCTAATCAATTGCGATAATCAGCCAAAGCAAATTAGAATTATGGTATCAACCTATATGTGACTAAAATAATACATAGAAAATGTTAAACTTGGGTACTTACCTTGGACTTGTACACTCGAGAGGTGAAAAAAAATAATAAAAATACTTAAATAATTCACAAAAGAATGACTGAAGAAAAACCCACGTGCGTACTAAATATCCCAAGTACTACTGCTGATAAGATAAGGAATGCCTACACGTGACGTGCGGAAATGTGTTCATATCGGGAAAACCGGTTAAATAACACTGGGCTAGTTTGCCGATACGATAAAGCCAGGGAGGCTGTTAGGGGCATGCAGTACAGAATTGGGGACATGTGCTCAATTGTACATTCAAAAATGGGGACTTCTAAAGCTATTTCAATTTTTCAGAAAATAGAAACCTATCCTTTTAGTAAACATGTATCTGATCGACATTATGTCCTAAGATAAAATTAAAATATCAAAGTTAAGCTACAACGACTAATGTATTTTATATAGGTTAGGAAAATAATGAATCATTAAATTAATTTCTGTGAAACAATTAGCAAAGACCATTATACTAAAGAATTAAAGAAAATTATTTTTGTTAAGTTTTGATGAACAGTGTTGCTAGAAATTATATGCATTGTACTATACTAAGATTAATGAGTATTTATTTATAAAATAGGTATTTACTACTGAAAAACATGATCTATTTTGCAAATGCATTGGAGTATTTGTATAGGATATCTATTGAACACATACTAAATATATTATGAATATTCTAATATTAAAAACGGTGTTAAGATTCTTTACTTGCGATGAAAGGCACTCAATTTTTTTACATACTTAAATTTTACAAAAATGTAGACATCCTAATAATAAATTCATAAACTAAAATTATTGTTTAAAACAATTTTTACAGTAATAAATTAATAAACTAAAATTTTTATTTAATAAAGTCATAAACTAAAATTATTAATTAAAACTTGCTAATAAATTAAACATACCAAAATTTTTATACTCAATTTTTTATATACTTAAATTTTACAAACATGTAGACATTCTTTTAATAATATCATAAACTAAAATTATTGTTTAAAATAATTTTTACAATAATAAACTAAAATTTTTATTTAATAAAGTCATAAACTGAAATTATTAATTAAAACCTGCTAATAAATTAAACTTATTAAAATTTTTACTCTAAAAGATAGCTAATCACAACATACATCAGAAAAAATATAAACAATAATAGTACCTGAAAAATACCGGACAACACTCTTGTTACATGCGGACAAAACATCACTTTGCTCGGCTAAAGAATTCTTAGGTATCCGTTGCAGGACAGTTTACTTACATCCAACCTACAAACTCTAGAAATTTAACGGCAACTAAAAAACTGGTTTTCTCTTATCAGGTATCACAGATCAGATAAGAGATAAGGAAGTGACATGCGCAGAAGATACATGATAGCGACGTGTGCAAATCTGTGATGATTCAATATCCGGTAGGTTTGCTGGCAGGATGTACTATTTACATTTTGTTTTAAGGTAGGGGGCGCTTGGGTGATCATGTGATTTTTTTTTTTGGAACCAGTAGGAAGACATTTTAGTTAGATAAAGTGGTCAGGTGTGTGTTGCGAGACTATCTATACACTGTGTGCGCCTATACTTCAGATGTATGTTTTAAGTTTTAATTGATTTTTCGACGAGTTTCAAAAATGTCTTTGCTTGAATCGATCGAAAATAACTTTAACATTGAATACACTCCCGAGTTTTATACTCAAAGTGATGCTGATGTGTTGCTGCAAGAATTGATGCAATTACCTTTAGACGCAAAGCCTCTGGAAAGCAGTGAAAATAAAATTACTTTGACCCGGAAAGTAATTACTTTTGCAGATGAAGGAATAAATTATAGTTTTCGGAAGCGACAGTCTCTGTTTCCTCTTGGCTACCCATTTTGCAAAAACTACGTGATGATCTACAGAAAGCAACAAATTATGAATTTAATTTGGTACAAGTGAACTTATCCTGTGACGAACAATCTTCAATTGAAGACGGTAACTACGAAGATATTTCTCTTGGACGTATCATCAGGTGTATGCATTCTAAGTTTTGGATCTAAACGAACTTTGGATTTTAAACCAGCGAACTATGAAACCACTACCATTAAATTAGAACATGGTTCAATGTGTAAGATATATCCCCCAACCAGCAAACTTTTAACGCATGGTATTCCTTCTGCACCTCGTGTGACAGACTCGCACATTAACCAAGCATTTGCCAAAATGTACATTCATGACCCTTCCCCGAAAAGGGCAATGTTGGACGATTGGACGGATCGTCTTTACCATAGCTTTCATGCTTCTGTAAATGACACATGACACTTGGAAAGACTCATCTACGTTTCACTTCACGATGAAAAAACTGACTTGAAGATACATATTAGATAATTTATTCAGAACGCCCAGTTAGACTATATACCAACCAGTCAGGGGGTGATGATGAACCCTTCTACATGGATGGAAGTTTGCGAAAAACTTTTGAATTTTTATCTGTGTTATAACGATAGCTCGTTTATTTGTAATAATCAACTATCTGTATTTAATGACGACAGAAAATGTATCTTACAACAAATTTACAAAACCGGTGATTCATTTACGTTAAATCCAATATTTCTAAAACTCATAAGTGATCAAGTAAAAAAACTTTGTGAAATAAGAAGTCATATCAGAAGACATATCAGAACACATTCTTAAAACGCAATTTGAGACAACATTTCCACATTTAATATTAAAATTAAAGCCGAAAAAATGTAACCGTAAACCGCATTGTGAATATGAAATGGCTAAATATCTATTAATGGATATAGTATCTTATGAAATTCTTAAAAGCGTAAAAAATTATTTAAATGCATAGGATGTATTGAAGAACATCCTTCACAAAGACATGCTTGTTTAAATACTACGGATGCTGAAAAGTATCTTTCTGTATGTAACAAAGTATGGTTCGTGATCGACATACCTTACATAGCAAGAGAAATATGCGAGAAAAAATGTACATGCATTTATGATGGAAACGTTTTTACAAAACATTTTCTTAGAAGACTATAGAGAGTATCTTCAAAATGTGCTATTTAATTCATTTTTTCAATTAACCCTACAATGCATGATTTTTTTTAAATGGCAAAAAATAAAATTGTAGCTTTGTTTTGGCTTACTTATGCTTGGAAAAATGTTTAAAAAAATTTTCAGCTTGTAGTTTCCCAGAAAAATCATGAAAAATATTCAAATCTGAAAAATTAGAGTGCCCCCTTTATAGATTTCATAAAACAAAAGAAAGTAATATAGCCTGATTCTACATTATTTAATCGTAATACTACTATTTTTAATAGTTTTGTATTCATTTTCATTTAGCAATGAAAATTAGAAGCAATCAAAAATGCGGACAAAAAATTGGTTCAGTGAACTGTATGCACGTGCTGTGAATTCATGCTTGTTTGCTCTAAAAACAATGTTACTATACACTTTTAAAAACTAAAATTTATTTCCGTGTGGTCTTATATTTATTTTAAATGCATATTTTAGACAAAAACTACAAAATTTTCCTTTTCTTACGGGAAAATGTGAGTGTAGCCAATTGGCAACAGTGTGCACTCTAGGGTTAAAACCTTCTGATTATTTTAATGTAAATGACACCCAATGTGCTATCGCATGATGTATTTGTGTTGTGCATTGTAAAATCATTAATAGCATGATAATGTAGAGCTGTAAGTTTTCTACTGCAATAAGTTTTTACTGACTTATGCATGCTTAGTTATGGAATGCTCATTGAAAAGTTGTTATTTTCTTAATTGTGTAAATAGTTTGTGTAATTTAATATACATTTTTGTAAATAAATCAGTTTATACATGAAAAAAAAATTCTGTGCTTTCTTTGTGTGTGCACTAATTACTTTCAAAATAAATACTTCTGAAATTTTACTAAATCAAAGTGATAAAGGTGACATACTTAGACATGTTTTAAGATTCTCGTTTTATACTTATCTTTTAAATATTAATACTATAAGGTAGAAAGTTACAAATTTGGCAAAAACTTATTAAAAGTAGTCTTAATATGAAAACATTAATCAACTGTATAGAAATAAAAGGTTCTTCCGATAAACTCATAAACTTAAGTACGTTAGGTAAAACTGCGTTGCATGTGAATTCACAACATTACTAATTTTTTATAAAAAGAACTTATCTAAAAAAGTCAGTTTCCATAATTTTATAACTTAATCGATTTTACATGTTTTTCAAAAAAGTTAAGTGAGATAAAGAAACTTAATATTTTTAAATAAAGAATTTTTAGGTGTTCTTTAATGTAAAGATCTTACCACATTTTACTTGAATTAATAGAATATTTTAAATCAGAAACTATGTTTTCAAAACATCAGAGTATTAACTTAGGCTATTTTATAATTTTTATTAAGTAATGGGCTTGAATATTTTTATGAGAAATATCAACTAAGGGCACGTGTTACACATTTCACTGATTGAGATGGTTATACTTACAAATTTTAAATAAATATGCTTTTACTTTTATACAGGGTACTTGTTCAAACTAAGTATACTTTTAATTTGTATATGGTTATGAGTTCTCATAAGTTGTGAAATTATTTCTTGAATGTAAGTTAGGTATTAGAACTTTGTAAATTTCGTAGAAGTAGTATGCTTAACATGTTTTTGATAAAATGGTTTTAAATTTGATACAGAAATAATCAGTTATTTTAGCATAGATGTATAAACTTATCTTTATTTAAACCTTAACTAATTAAAAGTAATATAATTTATGTCTGTTCAAAGTGAGAGACTTATTGTCAAAGTGAAAGACAATTTTTCAGAATTATCAAGTAAAGCATTATACAAATACTTAGCAAATTGCATTAGCTAAAGTTATAATTTTTTTTTCTTTTTAGAAATTTTGCACATTGGTCTATTTTATGTTCTGTTAAGTTGTTGAATATGTTCTTGAAATAAACTAAAAGATCTGTACTTTGTAAATTTCATAGAAGTGACGAACTTTGGTACTTTTCGAATGTTACGAACTTGATACATTTTTTCTGAAGTGCTAGATATGTGAAATTATCTTTTTAGAAACATTGGATTATTCAACTTAGTGCATTTCAGTTACTCTTTCGAGATAACGGACTTAGTATTTTTTACAGATAGCAAGCTAGTAACTTGCTAAACATGATTCTTGCAAATATTTTTAAATACGGTTCTTAAAAATCACAGTGTCTACTAATTTATTATATTTTAATTTGTTTATTTCTGTTTACTAGTTACAACTTTGATAATTTTTAAGACAGACATTACGTCCAACTTTCTCCTTTTCGGGGAAGGCTCATAAATGTACATTTTGGCAAAAGTTAGGTTAATGTGCGGGTCTGTCACACGAGGCTCAGAAGGAATACCAAGCGTTAAGAGTTTGTTGGTTGGGGGATATATCTTACACATTGAACTATGTTCTAATTTAATGGTAGTGGTTTCATAGTTCGCTGGTTTAAAATCCAAAGTTCGTTTAGATCCAAAACTTAGAATGCATACACCTGATGATACGTCCAGAAAAAAATCTTCGTAGTTACCGTCTTCAATTGAAGATTGTTCGTCAGAGGATAAGATCACTTGTACTAAATTAAATTCATAATTTGTTGCTTTCTGTAGATCATCACGTACTTTTTGCAAAATGGGTTGCCAAGAGGAAAGATAGACTGTCGCTCCCGAAAAACTATAATTTATTCCTTCATCTGCAAAAGTAATTACATTCCGGGTCGAAGTAATTTTATTTTCACTGCTTTCCAGAGGCTTTGCGTCTAAAGGCAATTGCATCAATTCTTGCAGCAACACATCAGCATCACTTTGAGTATAAAACTCGGGAGTGTATTCAATGTTAAAGTTATTTTCGATCGATTCAAGCAAAGTTATTTTTGAAACTCGTCGAAAAATCAATTAAAACTTAAAACATACGTCTGAAGTATAGGCGCACACAGTGTAAAGATAATCTCGCAACACACACCCGACCACTTTATCTAACTAAAATGTCTTCCTACTGGTTCCAAAATAAAATCACGTGATCACCCAAGCGCCCTCTACCTTAAAACTCTCAACCCTGTAGATATTGTATCATCTAACTTGTCTTCGCCTGTAGTTTAGAGAGAGTTTCCACTAAATGTAAATAGTACATCCTGCCAACAAACCTATCGGATATTGAATCATCACAGATTTGCACACGTCTCTATCAGGTATCTTCTGCGCACGTCACTTCCTTATATCTTATCTGATCTGTGATACCTGATAAGAGAAAACTAGTTTTTTTGTTGCGGTTAAATTTCTGGAGGTGGTAGGTTGGATGTAGGTAAACTGTCCTGCAACGGATACCTAAGAATTCTTTAGCCGAGCAGACAGATGTTTTGTCCGCATGTAACAAGAGTGTTGTCCGGTATTTTTCAGGTATTATTATTGCTTGTATTTTTTATAATGTATGTTGTGATTAGCTATCTTTTAGAGTAAAAATTTTAATAAGTTTATTTTATTAGCAGGTTTTAATTAATAATTTACGTTTATGACTTTATTAAATAAAAATTTTAGTTTATTATTGTAAAAATTATTTTAAACAATAATTTTAGTTTATGAATTTATTAAAAGGATGTCTATATGTTTGTAAAATTTAAGTATATAAAAAACTGAGTGTAAAAATTTTGATACGTTTAATTTATTAGCAAGTTTTAATTAATAATTTTAGTTTATGACTTTATTAAATAAAAATTTTAGTTTATTAATTTATTATTGTAAAAATTGTTTTAAACAATAATTTTAGTTTATGAATTTATTAAAAGGATGTCTACATGTTTGTAAAATTATATAAAAGTATAAAGTATAAAAAAAAAATTTAGTGCCTTTCATCGAAAGCAAAGAATCTTAACACCATTTTTAATATTAGAATATTCATAATATATTTAGTATGTGTTCAATAGATATCCTATACCAATACTCCAATGCATTTGTCAAAATTAGATCATGTTTTTCAGTAGTAAATACCTATTTTATGAATGAATACTCATTAATCTTAGTATAGTACAATGCGTATAATTTCTAACTACACTGTTCATCAAAACTTAACAAAAATAATTTGCTTTAATGCTTTAGTATAATGGTCTTTGCAAATTGTTTCACAGAAATTAATTTAATGATTCAGTATTTTCCAAACCTATGTAAAATACATTAGTCGTTGTAGCTTAGCTATGATATTTTAATTTTATCTTAGGACATAATGTCGATTAGATACATGTTTACTAAAAGGATAGGTTTCTATTTTCTGAAACATTGAAATGGCTTTAGAAGTCCCCATTTTTGAATGTAACAGCCTAACAGCCTCCCTGGCTTTATCGTATCGGCAAACTAGCCCAGTGATTTTCAACCGGTTTTCCCGATATGAACACATTTCCGCACGTCACTTGTAGGCATTCCTTATCTTATCAGCAGTAGTACTTGGGATATTTAGTACGCACGTGGGTTTTTCTTCAGTCATTCTTTTGTGAATTATTTAAGTATATTTATTATTATTATTATTTTTTCACCTCTCGCGTGTACAAGTCCAAGGTAAGTACCCAAGTTTAACATTTTCTATGTATTATTTTAGTCACATATAGGTTGATACCATAATTCTAATTTGCTTTGGCTGATTATCGCAACGATTTTGAAAATTCATTTTGCCAAGATCCCTACCACAGATTAATATATTCACGGATTATTACACTTTTGATAATTTTAGTGTCAATACTGAACGAAATTAGTATTGAGAGAGAATATTTTGTTAAAATATCTAGCTTTTGATTTAACAAAAGTTACATTATCTTTATTATTTTTAATATCATACTATATCATACAAATTAAATGTATTGGTCTGGATACTTGTTATTCAAGTACGGAGGCCAATTTGTATCTTTATTTTTAATTTGAATACAAATTTATTTCAAACAGCCCAATAGATTTTGCAGTTTTTAGATATGTAGAGGATATTTTGGTTGTCAATGGTGATTTCAGTGACGTTGCTACGGGGGGGGGTACCCAGGGGGCTTCGGTCCCTTGCCGAAATTGTGGATTTTCGTTAATTGGATGTCAATAAATAAAGCATTTTTGTGGGAAATTCTACCTTTTTCAACTTTTGGGCCCCCCCTGAAAAAAAATTTTCTCGCTACGTCCCAAGGTTATTTTAACTGTATTAATCTTTTAACTTACCCTTTTGTCTAACTCACAATTTTGCAAATGACCGTTAAAATTCTGCTGTATTTCTAGATTTAAATTTGAACATTGTCAAAGATTATTTACATATAGATATTTTCGGTTAAAGACAAGAATTTAATTTTACTATAATAGCATTACGTCACTGGTCTTCAAATTTACATTAAAAAAATAATAATGTTATAATAGGCCAACTCTTCGGAATTTTTTCATTTGTGCATCAGTAACTATTTTATGAAATACTATTTATGCCTTTTTGCTGGTATTTTATTTTACACTAATGGATTTCGAATAAATTTTACTATCTATATACAGGGTATCCTGTGCTAACGGTGCCCAATGACTACTTCCTGAATCGTTAGTCAGAGACACATAGTTCCAGTTGCAAAAATGCTCTAATTTGTATAATCTATTATATCAGAAACAATCGAAGTCAATAAATCGATTTCTATAAAAAGTACGAAATTTAAATGTTTATACATTCCAACGGTCCTATCAGTTACATTTAGACAAAGTTTCTTTATAGAATTTCATGCACAATAAAAAAAATCTTCGCCCTTCTACGACCAAAATTCACCCAATTATTGAGCAGTAAACATTTTGACTTAAGTCAATTTTCTACGTTTAAAAATGCCCCGTTACGGTAAGCCGTTAAGGGACCATATTAATATCGAAATTTTAAATTATAGATTGTAAATTAATTTATTGGCATAATGCGGAAAAAGATGCAAAACTAATTTTAGAACACTTATCTTTAAGCAAAAGGTTATCAGGCTCTACAGGGTACATCTAAATTGTTTCAACAAAATATTATGGGAGATAAGGCATATAATAAGGAATCAGAATCACATAGCAATGTGGGGTCAAGAACGTTGTCTTCATGTAGCTGTTAATAATCACTTTGGAAAGGGTGCCAAAACAACAGTGAACTTTCCGACCATTGTATGTCAAAACTTAACGCACATTTCTCAGAAAACGTGAGTAAAATTGGTAGTTTAAAAATTCTACTTTATTTCTAGGGTGAGACTTTTGGAGACAAGCCCATTCTATACGAAACTTTCTTAAGAAAATTAATAACCACTTCAACATTTTTCCTAAAATGATTATTAACAGCTACATGAAGACAACGTTTTTGACCCCACATTGCTATGTGATTCTGATTCCTTATTATGTGCCCTATCTCCCATAATATTTAGTTGAAACGATTTAGATACACCCTGTATAAAAATCTATCCGGGATCAGACTTACTAAATCGTATATATGTGTAACATGCAGATCTGTAACACCGAGTATGCTACGCAAAGTACAGTAAGAGTTTCCTACAGGGGTGCATATTTGCATTGCAGCCGAAGAAAGCTATATTTTGAGCATGTTACGCTAACAGGATTTGTAATATTATTTTAAGTTTCTAAAATGCATATATTCGCACTTTAAAATGTTTCATTTTCTAATTTAATATTTAATGAAGTGTTTTATTTTATTGTTTTTGTATTTTAAGTTATTTAACACCAGTTCATTTAAAAAGTTCTTAAAAAATTCTATTTTCAGTATAAGTTATATTTTTATGTCAATTTATTGGGCACACATAGTTAAACGTTAATCTTCTTTATTGCAATATACAATCTTAAAATAGTTGATGAAGTTGTTAATTAATATTACAAGGCTCAAAACCCTGTAGATTATATTTTTTCAAATTTCTTTTGTATACAACCCCTATTTTGCATCTCGAAAAGTGCTCTAACTTTAAGCAGCTGTAACTCGGTGAATTTTGGTCGTAGAAGGAAAAAAATTTTTAATGTGCGTGAAATTATATAAGGAAAAATTTTCTAAACATAACTGATAAGACCTTTAATTGTCGTAATTTTTATAGGAATTGATTTATTGACTTCGATTGTTTCTGATATAATAGATTATACAATTTAGAGCATTTTTGCAACTGGAACTGTGTCTCGAACGGTTGTATTTCGAACGGTTTAGGAAATAGCCATTGGGCACCGTTAGCACTGAACACCCTGTATATATAAAAGAATGTTGGTATGTATGCATGTATGCATTCGTGTAAGACGTTGAAAAAGTTCAAAACCGCTTGACCGATCACCGAAATTTGGCACACCTAAGTCTTTTATCATGGAGAGGGTTTTATGCTTACCCTTCTCCGCTAACTCGCCGCTAGGTGGCGATGCAGAGCGTCGAATACTATTCCGTTCAATCGCTTGAAATGAAAATACCGTTCAACTGATTTTGATGAAAATTACAACACAAGGATATTTAGTCAAGGAAAGTATTTTTACACCATCCATTTTGCTATAACTTGCCTCTATATGTCACTTCAAACCATTAACTTCCGGAGCGTTCAACTGATCGCCTTGAAAATTTGTATACATAAATATTTGAACGCGAGGAATATTTTCGCCGCATCCGTTATGCTGTAATTCGCCAGCAGATGGCGCTAAGCCGCATCAACTTCACCGTCCAAACGATCGCCATGAAATTTGGTATGCATGATTACTAATCACGGAAAATAAATGCGCGATCCCCATTTTTCTATATCTATTTATTACGATAAATATTAATTACAACAAACCGTAATATAAAAAATGTATTCATCCCCGTGCGAAGGACGGGTACTTACGCTAGTTTCTATATACAGCACCTAGGAAATAGCCTAAACCAATGGAAATAATATTAAAATTACTATTTTGGGCATTTGCTTTCTTTTGTTTGCACATCAGTAGCCGGTTTCTATGTGATACGAGTGCAGTAAAGCTTACTTCTGCATATGTAGTATTTGGACTTATTAACGCGAATGGTTGGCAACAGTCTTCTGTCCGCCGATTGCATAGAGCTACGAGCTACGGATCTGATGTTTGTAAATAAGCATCGAGATTTGTAGTTAGGTTATGGCGTGTAATTTATTTCGATTAACAAGCTAAGTATTTTTAGTGCATTATTTGTATTTTTCATTTTTAATTGTATTTTATTTTCACTCTATAGACCAGGGAGAATTGGTGCCCGTTGTATTCAAATCAATTTAAACACTGAAACAAGATATTTTGCCCTAAAGGCAGGAGTGCTATTATAACACTTTATAACTGAACTTTGTTACTTCTCGTATCTTTTAAAATGAAAACAATTAATTTTATATATGAATCTCCTAGCACCAAGCAACATAGAGTAATACTGCGATAATCTCCCTCTGCTGACACTTGGCTTTTTGTTTTGTATTATGGCAACAAGGGGCATCTGACTATGGGGTGCCTTGTTCGGTGGACTTTTCAATTAGTTATAAAGCGTATTCATATTGTATCTGGAGAAAATCGACCAAAACTTCAGACCATTAGATCGACAGCCGCGCGATGGGACCGCACGTCGGATCTTCACACTTCAGCTGTCTAACTTGTTGCGTATCTTATATCTACTAGACCATGGTGGTTCTTTGGTTTTATGCATTTACATTTTGTTGTTTATATATTTCTATTTTGTTGTCCATGACTTTTGACAAAAACTTATAGGGTTTTTTCATGGCTATTAAGAAGTTAAACTTTTATTGCAAAAATTTTCATTATCTAGCTGAAGTTTAGCAGCGCTTCGGATTACGTGTATTTATTTTGTATATATTTTGTTTTTCATTTAAGTTATACACATGCATATGTATATAGATCTATTAATAGACAGGTAGAAGCAGAGCTTTTTGTGGGTAAATTTTGAACCTTTTTCTTGCTTAAACAAAACTTTTCATTGTTAGAAGCATTGTAGTGAAATTCCCAGTCTTACGTCAAGTACTTTATTTTATATCGAATTTCAAAATGCATCAGGAATTTTTGGCCAATTCATTTCATTTCATTATTGGAGAGACGTTTTGGTGGCTGATAAATTTATCTTAAAATAATAACATCAGCCATTTTACGAGAAGGTACAATTAATACCTTCAGAGATAAAAAAACTATTACCTTAATTCTTTATTATTTTCTTTCTTTCTTTTTATTCTCTTTTTCACACACACACACACACACATATGTATATATATATATATATATATATATATATATACAGGATGTCCCAAAAAGGTAGTCACGGGCTTCAATTCTTTATCTATTAGAGATAAATGGGCAGTGTAAATTGAAAAAATGTTCAAACTAAGGTCGGAAATAATACTATCGTTCATTTACAAAAAGTTACTCTTTTTAAATTTGTATACGACCACCGTACAAAAACACTCCCCCATTAGGAAAATGTGCCCCCGTACACTAATGAGGTGATGCACCAAATTTGAGCCTTTTATCATACTACGCCGCAGAGATATCTTAGGCGTAGGATCAAAAAACATGATCAAGGACTATACATGATTCTGGATATAAACGTTTATTGCTACAGTAGAAAAGAAAGATTTTCTTTTGCAATTTCTGTACGACCCCTGATTTGCAGTCATTCCACGTGATTTTTTCTCTTCGAGAGCTATGGAAAAGGGGTTTAAGTGAGCATTATATTTATCTTGATATCTCTGACATTTTTTAAGGTATAATTTCTCAAATTTTGTATGTCATCTCATGAGTGTACGGAGGCACATTCTACTAATTGAGAATTGCTTTGCACGAGGGTCGTATACAAATTTAAAAAGTGCAACTTTTTGTAAATGAAGGAGAGAAATTTTTCCTTAACACTTATTTACGACCTTATTTTGATCATTTTATCAATTTACACTACCCACTTATCTCTAAAAGATAAAGAATTAAATCCCGTTACCACCGTTTTGGGACACTCTGTGTATATATATATATATATATATATATATATATATATATATATATATGCATACACCGAAGAACCATTACATTATGACCACCCACACATTTTTCAATGAACTCGTCTTGATGATATGGTGAGTACTTAATTAAGTGGGAATGGTATTTAATTGTTACTGGAGAAGGTAAGGAAACGTTTAACTTAACGTTTGCGAGTGATGAGAAAAGCTGCTCATCTAAGCGAATTTGATAGAGGGCAGCTTGTAATGGCCCGAAGTCTCGGAACGAGTATCTCTGAAACTGCATGACTGGTCGGTCGTTCACGATCTGCCGTTGTTAGTATTTATAAAAAGTTGATTAATGACGTTGAAACCAGCAATAGACGCCAAGGTGTTAGCGTCCACGCATCATCAAAAAAAGAGGATGCCGGAGATTGTCCCGCCTAGTACAGCAAAATCAGCTGCAGACAATGGCTCAGCTGACAGCCCAATACAATGGAGGTCCAAGTACAAGTCTTTCGGAAAGCGTAATTCAGCGGATACTGTTGGATGGGGGACTGCCGAGCAGACGTGACACTCGTGTGCCTCTGCTTACCAAGCGTCATTGTCAACTACGTCTACAGTGGGCACGGGACCACGGATATGTAGAAGAGACTTGCCTGGTAAGACGAATACCGGTTTCTCCTTCATCACGTCGATAGTCGTCAGAGTACGCCTGTAATCTTCGAGGAGAACAGTTGCTCCTCTCTCCCCGGAAGCTCAGAGCTCAAACACCACCATGTTCAAATATCTCGACTTTGTGTGTCCGCTGCTTTAATATTTGGTGTTTATCGGTATCTACCAAGATCGTGGCATCCATAAGCAGGGCACTTGAAGCCGCAACGCGTTATTGAGTAGGTAATCATAATGTAATACATCTTCGGTGTATATATATACATATATGTGTACATATATACATATATATGTGTATATATATACATTAGGGTGGTCACAAGTTATATGGGGGAATTTTTTTTAATGTTATTTTTCGCGGCACCCCCTAAAAGCTGACAATTGATTAGAAAATGAGATTGGTAAAGTTTTAGCTCGATTGCATAATATTAACCCGTGCCGCATCGAGGTTGAATTCTTGAAAAATTATAATTTTTGCCGAAAATATCTAGTTTTTCCTTCATTTAGTATAAACTATTTGCTCTACAAGATTGGTTCTTGTTTTATTTCATAAAGAATGTTGTTGTTTTGATCTTTTACTCTCAACAAACCAATATTTAATGACATCCGGTGTTTTTTAGGTCAGTTTGTGAATCGTACCACCAAAATCTGCATTTTTGTAAAATTAGTGAAAAAAAGTCAAATTAAGAATTTTAAATAATTTTGACCCTTTTTTTGTATTATTTGCATCAAAAACAAATCAAGAATTTTCATAACTTAAAGTACAATTCATGAAATATTTTTATTTATTTGGTATTCATTCCTGTGCTTCAATAGAAAGATCTTGATTTGTATTTTAGTTGAAGCACATCTAAGACAATCCTCTCAAATTCTCTTTATTACAGGCTATTTTTGTTAGCTGTTATCCTTACTTTTAGAACGGACATGAGTGCCCATGCGTATGAGCAGGGAAGGGTTGTACCTCCCCTAGCTCCCATATTATCTTTATGATTTACATGCTGGTATGACGTAGAAGTGGCTCAACACTAACACATAATATCGTTTGGGTGCAGGACCCTTGACGTGTAATAAAACTCCGAAGACAAGAATTTCGAAAACAAAGAATTGATCTCATAAAAAGCAGATTTTAAAATTCTGATTTAGAGGGTGCTGTTGTTCACTGGGATAAAAAAATGTTTCCTCATATTTTGAATAAAGAAAATGTAAAAACATTTTTTGGCCGAAACGTGCGTATCTTTTTACCTATAACATCTTATGTGTGTTTTTTACAAAGTTTTTTATTTACTTTAATAGCAATTTTAGTTAGCTGTGGCAATGAAGAACGTTAATAGGAGTTCCCCAGCTTGAAAATAGTATTAGAATAACTCAAGCAAAAGCTGTATTTTCAGCAGTTGAAGAATGGGAGGCAGTTGGTTAAATCCAGGTAATGTGTTTTGACACCACTGGTTGCCTTAGGGGAACGTGCATTTTTTGCTGCAGCAATTACTGGATCGAAATATTCTATATTTACCTTGTCGCCATCATATTTTAGAAATCATCCTAAAATCTGTTTTGATTGCAAAGTGGGAAAAACTACTGCTCCTCATCCAGATATTAAAAAAAAAAATCAGATTGGGTGGTCTAAGTTGGAAAAGACAAAGTACAAAACTGCTATTGAAGATGAAACTATTGCATAAAGAATACAAAGTTTGGAAGAAATTTCAAATTTTGTTGTAGAACATTTAAGAAATCAGCAGCTCAGAGATAACTATAAAGAATTAATCCAACATTGTTTAATTTTTATAGGAGTTTTCCCCCAAATAGACATTTCTTTCAGAGTACCTGGTGCTGTTCCTCATACCAGGTGGATGTCTAAGGCAATTTATTCTCTCAAAATACTTCTTTTCAGACATCAGATCTCATTAACAGATTTAGAAAAAGGAGGTATTACAGACATTTGTTTATTTATAGTAAATATTTATGTAAAGGCATGTTCCAACGCTCCCACTCAGACTTTAGCCCCAATCAAGACTTAAACTTATTAAAATCACTTGCTTAATACAGGAAATTTGATAAAGAGGCTGCAAACAAAGCAATCTATAAAATGATAAGCCATTTTTGGTATCTTAATTTGGAGCTGCATTTTAATTTTTTGATGACACTTTGGCAAAAATATTCAAAATAAACATGGCTGTAAAATTAATTGCATTTGAAAAAAAATGATGATGATGATGATGATGATGATAAAGATGTAATAGCAACAATGCTTCAACGACGTGGATCATTTCCGGACAAAGAAGTTGACTTTTTTATTTCATCTCAAACAGTAATTTTTTTAAAGAGATTTAATTTTAGTATCCAATTTTTGAATACTGATCTCGAATTACGGTGTTGAAAATCAGTATTATTGAAAAGAAAAAAAAAACAGTGAAAGCTTTTAAGGTTTTAGTGACTCAGCTGAAAGGGGAGTAAATTTAATCCAAGGATTCAATTCCTGTTTAACTGAGGATGAAGAACAAAAGCCGTTTTCACTGTAGGTAGTATCCGAATGTAGAAAAACTTTTCCAGACTCTTTGAAAGCCACATTATCTAAGACTTCCCACTTTAACACAAAATTTTAAACAATAATAATTTATTTTCTTTATAATGTGCTTCTTTTTTTTATACATAACTTTAATAATCAAATATATCTGAACGTTAGTTGTTCTCAATTTTATGCCTTCTTTGACCTTATTTTCTGTTAATTATTTTACTTAAATTTCATTTTTTTTAAATTTCAGAATTTTTTAATTAAAAGCTTTATTTTGTACACAAAAAAAAAGAAAAACGGAAGGAGGAAAGATGAAATAGAATTTTTTGAATTTTCATAAAAAAAACCAAATTTTAGGATTGGGATTATATTTAGTCCTGAAAAAAAAGCATAGATATATGCATTTTTCAGGACTAGATATGATACGAATGTTACCCTCTGAACGTTTAGGAAATGGGCAACTAATCTAAAGTTGTTTTCACGGTGAAATTTTCATGCAATTTTTAAATTATAAAAAAAAATAAAATTTTTAATAGGAAGATTTGTAATTATTAAAAAAAATGCTCCTAAATTGCATACAAGTTTTAATATCAAAACATATTTCATGATATCTCAGTGTTATGAATGATTAATATTATAGATGGATTGCAGTGAAAACTGGAATAAAGTGGACGGGATTTGACATCAAAATCGCTTGGAGGGTTAAATCTGTAAGTTTTTACATAAAAGTGATGTGTGACTCATCAAGGCAGGAAGATGTTTTATGAAACGAGACCAGCATTATGTTTCTAGACTCAGTTTTATCCATTTTATGATGGAAGAACTGCGGTTTTTCTAAATTTTAACCTCAATGCTGCACGTGTTAATATTATGTAAATGAGCTGAAACTTTACCAATCTCATTTTGTAGCCTAATGGCAACTTTTTTTTTTGGGGGGTGGGTGCCCCTCCCCGCCAAAATTCGAAAATTGATTTCTTGTGACCACCCTAATATACATATATCTTAGTGTGCGTATTTTGCATATGTATAAGCTAGTTTTAAAGATGAGTTGTTGCGATACAGATGGCTTCTACAGGTGCTCTTCTGCGAAATATTAAGGTTGCAGTGTCAAGTTTCTATTTATTTCTTGCAGCAGTTTTCCAGATTAATTTTTTTATACATCCCTGAGGTTTGGATCGTCAGGAGCTTCTTCATGTTGGTCATAAAAATTATGTAACTGCACTTTTTGAATTGACTGTTCTCTTATCATTTCGTCGTTGTTTCCTTTTTGGTACAAACGTTCAACAGATATCACTGAGAAAAATGTATATTTATTTTAGTTTATTTATTGGTATTTTCTTCACTTCTGCCATCCTGTAGAAGAGTATTCAAGCAAATATTTCCATATTTTAGGAAGGGTCTGTATTAGTTTTTTTCATCTATCGTGTCATCCCAAAGTGGATTAGGTATGTCTTGACTAAGGTTCACATCGTCTTGTTCATTTTCACTTTCTGCTGTTTCAGCTTCGCGTAACTGAGCTAACCTTGCTTGCTGCATTTCAAGGTGTTGTTTTCGGAATTTTATCCTCCGGTTTTGAAACCTATCGAAAGATAAATATCGCATATTAATACAGAACACAGAAATAACTGAAAATTGACAAAATAATAGCAAAAGAAATATACACCCCTAAATTAATGCAAACATTAAGATGGCTGTCGATTTCTAAAAAGTTCTAACAGAACACACACTCTGTAAAAAAAAAAATCTTGTTCTAACAGGAAATTCCCAATTCTTATTATGAAAAAGGTAAGAGTGACTTACTTAACGGTGTTAACTCTTTTTTTTTATTTCTTCTTTGTGTTTTTAATAAACTGCATTATGAATTTTACGCAGAAGAACTAGCATTTGGCTCAGCAAATCGTTCATAGATACGGATCCAATGATCCATTGACTTGCAAGAGAAAGCAGATGCAGTCACGAGATTTTCATATCGCTCTGACTAGGTTTAATCGATTATCTTTCTTTTCCCAAATGACAAGTCAAATACAACAGAGTCCGATTCAATTGAGAGCCAGTACTGAACTTTTAAGTTAAAAGGCCTAATATTCATGCTGAAAATAAAATAATAAGAAAAGGTCGGTTACAAAAAAGATCTGACTTAGTTGTGAAAACATTTGGCAGGCCAGTCACGAAATGCTCAAGGTCCCTTCTTCAATCACAGATTTCGAATGATCCAGAATAGGTGTGCGATAGTCCAAAATTTCCGCTGCATCATGCTAGCATTTTTATTTAGTGTTGATCGAAAGACTGCAGCAGTGACGTGCACAGACATTTTTTAACGAGAGGACAGAATTATAGATTTAATTTTTAAGTTAAAAGGCCTAATATTCCCCACCAGTTCTGAAAGATTACCGCTCTCTGGGTTTATTCATTCAATATGGACCAATATACCATAGTATTTTGGTCCAATGATAAAGATTGGTGCTTATATTGATTATTCATTTGTGAAGGATTCTTGGAAATTTCAGACTTAGATGGCAAATAAAATCATACATGAACGTTCTTCTACAAGGGGATGGAGGTTGAACTCCCAATTCCCCCTCCTTACGAACGCGACTGGATTATAGTGTCCTACAAACACTGCAGTAGATGAAACTAAAATCTTTCACTTTATAATGCTGTACATATAAATGTGAATTTCCAACTCGGCACTGTAATTATGTTGAATACAGTAACTTCAATTTATACCACTGACTTCGGGCCATAAATCAGAGTCAAAAATATATAAAGGTATATTTTATGTTTTGATGACACAGAAAATTTGAAAATTTTAATACTATTAAAACGAAAGTCAGGACTTAAGCGCTCTTAAAAACCATAATGCACGGTAAATGCACCAAAATATGATACTTTAAGGAACAATTTTCCGTATAATTTTTTTTTTACCTAAAATATTGCAGTCTGGTTGTTATCAGTGATTTGTTACTCTTTACACAACTCCATCATAATGCCAAAAATATCATTAAAGCGTTATCCAAGAAAATATTTAAATATATATATATACATTATTTTACACATTTGAAATGCACCTAAAGATGACACCAATATTTGAAATGAAAATAAACCTGGCACACCAACATTATTTTTCTTTAAACGAGCTCAATGTATATTTATTGTATTATTATTGTTGATGAATTAAGCTAGAAATTTCAGTATTATTACATTTTAAAATATGCAAATAAAACATATTTAAGAATCTGAAAAATACTTAATATAAACAAGCTATTACAAAGAAAATATAACTGGTTCATTTTGTCGTATAATGGCAATTTAAAACTATTTTTCAAAACTCAAACGATCTATCTCTGTTTAAATACAACTGGAATAGTGCAAAATACCACAAAAGTTTGTGGTTTTGAATTAGATTGTAATTTACTGTCAGTTAAGGTACAGATAGTGGGTGTGAAGTAAAATTTATTAACAATATTTGCATTACCACTAAGCAACTAGAAAATCTTCGGGGGGGGGGGGGAGGTGTGAAGAGAGGTAAATTGCTGACTGAAAAAATAGATTTGCCGATTCAGATCCCAAGTTTGACACCTCTCTATATTGGGCAGTTTTCCGGAGAACAGAACTTGTCCATAGCATAGAAACAGCATAAATACCTCTGTAAGTTGTACAGAGGGAGCCAGAAACGTTCGACTTTCAGAGGATTCACATTATTAACGCATTAATGATCAATCTGGTTTTTACATTAATAAAGCGTATTACATTAATAAATTACAGGGAGAAGTACGCAAAAGGTGGAATTTTCCACAAAAAGGCTCGATTATTATCACTTTGCCATTTGTTGGGGAGTGATGGTTATCTCCCTGACTCTGTTGCAAGTAATTCAATTTTCGTAAAATATTCACAACTTTTAATTAAGTCATAAAATATTCTTTCCAGAATGAAGAAAATATTTGCCTATCCGTATGCGACAAAACTATCACTGCCGTAGTTTAGGTTGGCGGAAATGAGTTTGGGGGGACCCTGAATTGAGCCTTTACATACCGAGAGCACTGATTATAAAACACTTTCCAACACTGTCTTATTTGCGTATATACTATTGTACACATGCTAACTCTACTGGATTTTTCAGGACACTACAGGATTTTGATGGTTTCTACTGGTCTCCTGATTTTACAATAAAATTTTCAGGTTATTTAACATTTTGAAGCTTTAATAATCGAATTTATTTCCCCACCAGTTCTGAAAGATTACCGATCTCTGGGTCTATTCATTCAATATGGACCAATATACCATGGTATTTTGGTCCAATGATAAAGATTTGAGCTTATATTGATTATTCATTTGTGAAGGGTTCTTGGAAATTTCAGAATTAGATGGCAAATCGTTCAATGGTAACACTTTTTGAGAGCTCAAAGTCCCAAAATTTTCTTACTTTTTTAAGTCTAAAAAGCAGATATTTTGTAAAATTTCAAACATTTAAGAAACAACTTGTGAAAGTAAAGAAACACTGATGTTTTATTCATTTTATGTTAAAAGAATTCTTCTATTTCTGAGCTCTTTTACAAATTCTATTTTTAATATCGCGATTCTATGTGCGATTGAAATTTCATACATAAACTGATATAAAAAGCAAACTTTTCATTTTAAAAACCATAACTGTGTAGCGTATTGTTACTAACATGTCAAATTATATTTTTAAAAAATGATAAATAAAATAGATGGCAAATTTTAATGCGTGAAAAAATTTCGAAGAGTGTTTTGTGACTTAGATACGAAATTATGTCTTTAAGATTATGATATCACATAAATATACTGGATTTTCTTCACTAGATATTGCCAGGAATGCTATTGCATGACGAACAGTTAACTGTTCGCTTCCGACGTTGCTAATGACGCGACGACAGAGATTTCTCCTTCCTGTGTCCATCGTTGGTTCCCGGTATAAGTCTTAGAACGGTTCTGGTCTGGCCACAGCCTTGCACAAGCGCATGACTGGACCATGCTAGGGCATTGAAAGACCCATGCCTGGAAGCAATGATTTACACAGGAGGAAATAATTTCTGCCAATGCGTCCTAGCAACAGCGATAGTGAACTGGTTCAAGCCAAAAGGAAACTAAAATATTGTTTTAAGTACTGCTCTATCAAGTCTAATCAATGAGTGTTATTTTATTAGGCCTGTATGGGTATCAACGCTACGCCCACCCATGCCGATGGACATAATGCTCTCATAAACCTTAATAATATATACCCCTTTTGTTTTGCTTGAAATGGATGAACTTTTCTGAAAAGTACTCTAAACATTCTCTGACCATAGGCTGCAATGCATGGGAATTATTTTGTGTGCTCCGTAAAAGAGCTGTAAATGGTACCTACATCCTTTCAATAGGGTACATGGTATGGTACTTTTCATTATCATATAAAAGTTCGATCGATGCATATTATCGATGCATATTTACGATCGATGCATATCACGGGCAGACATACACAACGAAAGCAGAAACATTTCAATTTCTTTGGAAAGTGTTAAAAAATAAAGGCTTAAAAAGAATGTGAGGAGATAAATGAAAAAAAAAAAAAAAAAAACTGGAATAAGGAAAGTAATTCTAGCTTGAAGAGTTAATTTTTCCTGTAATTTAAGAGAAAACTAAGCAGATTGATTTTGAAGTTCTTAAGGTCACGACTCCCAGTATATGCTTTGCCATGCCTTCCTATTTTAACCCTTTTAAGCGCAACCATTTACCAATGCTAAAAAAGACCAGCCGTTGCCATTGCTCGATCTAACTACCAACAACAAGGCGGTTGATCGAATCGACCATTTTTGGCACAGCCAGCTGTGTCAAGAAAGGTCTCGATCTGTGGCACGCAATGGGCGATTCGATTTACCACGGTTGTAATTAATTAAATGAATTTTGGACCATGGCACTATGGCGTAGTCATTCCTTTCTTTCATCTCTCACTTCTTTCGTGTCTTTCTCTTCTCTTCCTCTTTCTTCAACTCTCTTTTTCTCAGTAATTACGCCATGTTTAGTGTACATATTTGTATTATATTGGTTTTTATTAATGGGTATTTGTTTAATTACTTATTAGTGTGTAATTATTTGTTATGTTTATTATTTATTTATTGCGTGTATCTGCTTATTGTGTCATTGATTATTTGCTTAAATTATGTTGTTAAGATCTTGTTAAAGGTTAGACACTGTAGATATCTGTGTGACCTCTTAATTGGGGATTGTACTGCCCGGGACGTGCAGTCCTTGGGAAGGGGGCAATGTTACAAATTTTTGCGGCAACCCGCTGTTCTGGGGTTTAAAATAGTTTAAAATTCGTATTCTATGCGTCAAATAGTTAAATTTTGCTTTTTGTTGCATCAAAATCGGTCAACTAGAACCAGAGATACGGAGGTTTTGGTTTCCGCATTGTTTTCCTATGGCAGTTCTAGATCTCGAGAAATATTGGTCCTAGGTCTTCGGTAACTTCACTTTTGGGGGACTTATTTTTGGCGCCAAATTTGGCGATATTTCGCCAAGCTTGGTGACATTTTGGTCATCTGGCGTGATTTTCCCTATGGGGCTTGTAAAGTTCCTTTTTTAGCATTAAAATCACATAATAGCCTAATAAAGTAAATAAAAAACTTTGTAAAAAACACACATAAGAAGTAAAAGGAAAAAGGATACGCGTTTCGTTCAAAAATTATTTTGAACTTCTTCAGTCCAAGCCCTTCGACTTAAAGAACACAGGGAACTGAAAAGAGAAAAAAAACAAGCAAGATGTTGCCACAAGGGGCCAAGAAAAGTCGAACAAAACCACGGAGAGGGGAGAGAAAAAAAAATTAAAAAAGGGGGATAAAAAAGGAAAGGAAAGAAGCACAAAAAATACAGAAATAAAAAAGGAATAAAGAAAAATTATAAAAAAGGGAACACACAAGTACAAACACACACACAAAAAAGAGAAAACAGAACAAACAAACAAAAAACAAATAGCACACGTAATTTTTTTTTTTTTTTTTTTTTAAACCACGAACAGGACAGCACAATAAATATATATATAAATAATTTTTTTTTTTTTTTTAAATAAAAACGAAAACGAAAGACAGTAACACACGTACATACACATTAAAGAAACAGGGAAAAAGAAAAAGGGGGGGGGTAGACGAAGAAAGTGAAAAGAACATTACAACAGCAACTTCCAAGCTGAATGAACGAAAGGAACGGAAGAACCATCGTTCACAAGACGATCTAAGTGCTGGGTAATGGAAAAACCTTCCAAAAAATCCAGATGGGACAAAGACTGAGGAGTGCACAAAATCTTAGCCTTAGAAAACTGAAATCGATGATTGGAATTCCAACAATGTGAGGCAATAGAAGATTTGGAAAGTTCGTGCTTAGAGACATATCTCTCATGCTCTTTGAGCCTAAATTTGAGAGCTCTTCTAGTCTGACCAATATAGCCCAAATCACAAGATTCACAAGGAATATAATAAACACCCCAACGGTTCTCAGTAGGAATAGGATCTTTAAGGGAAGAAAATTTAAGTTTATTAACAGGTTTAAAAATGACTTTGAAACCGAAATTTTTGAGAAGTTTAGAAATTTTGTAGCATAAAGGTGAAAAGAAAGGTAGTACAATTAATTCGTTGTGAAAATTAATAGTATTAGTAGAAGTATTAGGCTTATTAAATTTAGAAACAGCTTTATCAATAATAGAGGGGCTAAAACCACGAGAAACAGCTAAGGATTTTAAGTAACTAATTTCATTATTAAGAGAAGAAGAATCAGAGCAAATTTTGATAGCACGAAACACATAAGTGTAAAAAGCAGAAAGTTTTTGCTGGTAAGGATGATTAGATAGGGCATGAGGAGGTAAAGATATAGAAAAGGGCTTGCGGAAAACAGAAGTAGAGAAACCGTCAGGATTCCTAGAAACCAGAACATCCAAAAAAGGTAAAGAATTGTTGCACTCCTCTTCTAGAGTAAATTGGATACACGGATCAACAGAATTAACGATCAAAAGTAAATTAGAAATATCACAATTGGAATCCACTAGAACGAAAGTATCGTCAACATATCTGACCCAGCACGGAAAATTAAAGACCTTGAAGAGCTTCTCTTCAAAATAATGCATATAAATATCACATAAGAGAGGTGAGAGAGAATTACCCATAGCAAGACCCTCGGTTTGTTTATAGAAAGAGCCATTAAAAATGAAAGCAGTTTGTTTAATACAAACGCTTACTAAAGCTATAAACTCTTTAATCTCATTTCTCTTCTATGACAATCAAAATTCCCGCTTTATGTGGAATCTTCGAGAAATAGACTCTTCTGTAAGCTTCTTGTGGCTTCAGCGTCGCCTATAAATACAAGCTGTCAGAGGCCCCAGTTCAGTGTGTTGAGCTCCCGTAGTGAGAATCGAGCCCTCTGAGTGAGTACGCTTGCTTTGCTCTGTGAATTCATAGTTCTATAGAAGCAGTGTTTCGCGCTTGTTTACGAAGCTGATTTTTAAGTGCTGTGTGTAAATTCTTAATTGCTGTGTCTTAAGGAATTGTGGATGATATCTCTTGCATATTTCCTCTGAATTTTTCCTGTGGAAGTGTTTTATTTTGTGTGAGAATTACAACATTTGTGAAAGCTTCGGTACTGAGTGCACTGTTATAAACGAGTTACTGGTCGTTAGTGCCTGTGAATTTTGTATAGCTGATTGTTCTACGAAGTTCTAGAAGCAATGAAGTTTGTGTTCCATCCTGACAAGTGGACTCTTTTCTAGAACTTTCCTCACCAACTGGACTTTAGAACGACGAACCCAGGAAACAAGCAGAGCATTCTACAACAGTATTCACAACATTGGTCACAAATTGGAAACATTTCTGAAGTAGTTCCACAACGAATAAACTTTGTATTAACTCAATATTGTAAAAAAGTTGAAATCAAAAATCAATATTGTTCAAGCAGCAAGTTAATATTTAGCCAAAATATATGTAAAATGTATCCACAATATCGGATATACATTGAAAATAAATCCAATATATTCCCAGCATTCACAAATAATTACTTTTAGATAATTTTATTCTAATAGTCATTTTTTAGTTTTTATTTAGCAAATATTATGATAACATTGGGGAAAAAACTGATATTGGTAAAAAGTAGCAAGTTAATATTTGCTTTTTATATTGTCAAAATTATAGAGCTTTATTGAATTCAAATTAAATGTATTTTAAATGTATCGACAAAATCGGGTGTAAATTGCAAATACACAAGCAGTATTGTGTTTATCCATTTCCCGGTTATTATGGATCATTTATTTCATGTCCAGAATGATTAAAACAGCCGAGAAATAGATACTGCATAGGTCAATGGTACATGAAATATCATCCCACGCATTTTGAAATTCTTGCATTGATTCCTGTAAAATGTCGACTGATAATACAAAAGTTGCAGTTCTTAAACTACCAACTTATTCTGAAACTCAACAGGTTAAAAGGGGCACAAAGATCCATTTTATTGATAACGATCGGTTGCTGACACCATCAAAAGATCCCCCGCCGTCTCCAGAGTTTCTCCAATTACTAAAATGAATCTCTGTAAACTCGTGATCTATTTACTTTCAGAATAAGTTGATAGTCTAGGTATATCATGCTTTGTTTGATTAGCATGAAAGTAACAGAACTGAGGTGAAAGTTTCAAAAGGCTTGGGGTGATATGCCTATCTATTGATATATAAAATCCACTAGCAAAGAAAAATTTATATGAATTTTCTTTGTCAGAACTACTACTATTTCATTTCAGGAAATCAGAAATCAGCTCAAATAGAAGTAAAAGTTTAGGATATTTCTTCCCACACAGAGTATTGGAATAATCCATACTACTCAACAGGGTGATCACAAATATTTGATGTTCAATATTTCCTATTTTCCTGTTGATAAAAAAAATAACTCTTGTAGGCTACTATTTTTACCTACAATATATTTTAGAGCAATTTTTGCTTATACATAGTATTAATGAATCTATAGAGAAACCTTGATATTATGCTTATGATACTATGATAATATGCTTATATAAAACCAAAACAATATTAATAATTTTGATTTTTAAATAGAGCTTTCATTTTAAACATAATTTATTTCAACTGACCAGTTATTTTTATTTTTTAATAAATAAGAAATTGGGATTATTGTTATGAAACAAAATATAAGTTGAAAACAATTTTCAGCCATCATGAAATAAAAAATTAAGGTGAAATAGTAATTTTAAATGAAACTCAATGATGTGATCTTCCCCTTTCTGGTAAATCATTAAACTAATAGTTGGATAATTCAAAATGTATCTGCTCAACATACGTTTGAAACATCTCAACATATCATGTTATACCTCAGCATATCATGTTTGGAAATCCAAGCGAATACCTAATTTTCATTTATCCCCCCCCCCAAAAAAAAAAGAAAAAAAAATATCTCTAAGGGGAGACAACTTACTTTTTATGAAAATGTTTTAAAATATTCCTGAATCGGCCATTTCTTTATGAAATGCACTTTCTTTCTCTACCAGAACATATCCCAAATAAAATAAATCAAAATTAATTCTTTCACGTTACCTAATATTGTTCATAAGGTAAAATTCCCGAACACTTTTGTTATACTTGTGACCCGTCTAAAAATCATTATTTGAAGTTTAGATCATGAGAGTGAACCATAGTAACCACCATAAGTGCATTTCGCAAGTGATTTAAAGAAATTAAGAAATTTCGTATTTTTCTGCACCTCCCAAAAAATAAAATACTTGCTCTCTGCCTAATTTATACAGATCTCTAAAGAAAAGCGATTTAATAATTTTAATAACATACATACAGATTTATTTATTTATTTATTTTTAAGTGTGATTTTATTTCTTTAAATTCCACTTTTGCAGCAAAATAGCTACAAAATACTTTAACCTTTTAATACTTCAAACTGAAAAAAAAAACTTTTAATATGAATTTTATGCAAAGATTATCATATTATTCAGTATAAAAACATTGCACAAGTTGAAGAAAAAGATGGGAAAATATGCAAGTTTTTAGTAACTCGGAATAAAATTGAAAAAAGCCGAAACACATACACACAAAACTCTCTAAAATTTTCTTGTAAATGTAAACATAAACAAAGTATGTTTACATTTACAAGAATTTTTTTGTTTAATTAAAAACGACTTTATAATTAAACAAAAACTTAAGTAACTTACTTAAGTTTCATTACTCACTTAAGTAAAACTTACTTAACTGAGTAATGAAACTTCCAAAACCAGAAGAGTCTTTAGACTGTAATTAATTTTAGTTTACCTTCAGGAACCAACAGCTAATAAAATCAAACAATTACAGAACTGCAAATGTAAAAAGTAGCCTGTGAATAGGGAAAAAGTGGAAGATACACTTTATTTATACCTCAATGCATACAGGCTTGAATATAATATAAAATCAATGGCAGCTAACACACAAAAAATTATCAATTTTGTTTAATAGCATCATTAAAGTTTACAATTACATAATAATAATCAAAATGTAAATATCTGAAAACCTATTGATCATCAATGTCGCAATGCAAGACCACTTAATATATTTTATTTTTCACCATTTCATAGATAGGGTTTCTTCTAACAGCATCTAGAAGATAAAATTTATTACTTTAATAATCAATGATAACTAAATTAGTATAATAAAAATTAAAACATAACTGTGAATCTATTTTAATCCAAAAAATGAAAAGAAAAATCAAGGTAAAGTGGGAAAAGCAGAAAATTTCTTTTTTCGCAACTTGAAGAAAAAATTTCATGATCATTGAATTATCTAAAATCCACACAACTTCCATTTCTTCATTTCTACAAATTATAGGAAACAAAGGTTTTTTCAGACTTACTTAGATTTGTACTCTGATTTCACTTTTAAAATTCGGATTTATTTAGTTCTTACGAATGTGTAGCTAAACATGATTCATGCGATATATACTTAGACATAACAAGACGACAATAAGCTCTCATGAGAGAATGGAAACTAAATAAAATACATTAAATATATTAATTTTATTTGCTTATTATTTAGGGAAAATTTAAAATTTGTAGTAAACATTTTCAAGTATGATTTTAAAATTGTTTTTGATAGATTGAACAAGGGTGGCTAAAGCGAGGAACCATGGAGGCCATAACCCCCTTCGAATATCTACTTTTCGAGTTTTTGATTCGTATACTTCATGATTTCACACGCTCAATTTGCATTTTGAACAACTTACAGACAGCTGACCAGATTGTATGATGGGTAAAGCACAGTACTACGATTTCGGACAACGGTTTTCTACGGTTCTCAACTACCGCCAGTCAAGGCTCGATACCTGACTGTGCGTGGCTGTCATTGTGTTCGTACCTTCATCGGGGGTAACGCTGGCCGCCCAGTGGGTGCCCCCATAATAAAATTGCCACATCGTCGGCAGTTGAAGTGGACAATGCCTAATCGGCAAGTTCCCACCCGTTATTAAAAAAATAATAATAATTTATAGACATCGAAAAAATCCATGGTCCCCTCCAAAAATTCAGAAAAAATGTATTAATGTAAAAATTAAACATTTAAACCAGTGGTTTCCAACCTTTGGAGTAGTCAATATCATCCTCATTGGGAAAATATGGTTTAAACTTTAATATTAAAAATAAAGCTTTAACTGGGAAGACTGAAAAAAGGTTCAAAATTGGGAAGAGTTGGCAGCTATGTTGACTAGAATTGTGTTGAATACATGAAAAATAAAATTAGTTTTCTCTGTATATGACCTAGGATTAAATTTAAAACCAGCCCAAATGAAGCACGACCAAACGCATTCAAGAAAGCGATGAATTTACACAGGGACAAGTGAGCAGAATTTTTAATTTAACCCAGGCAACAAAAATAAGGTCATCTACCATTTTGGTTATAGTTTCAGTAAAATTGGAGGATGATTTTATAATATTAAGTCCTTGAATTTACTTGCATTTTGAAGCACCTTTATGAGCAGGATAAGTGCTATTTCGAAGTAACATAAAAGCATGATGAAATAGTTTATGTATGGTAATAATAAATGCCCTCAAGTAACATTTGCATATACTGTAACCTTTTGAGTATGAGAAGGAACAAAAAGGTAGGGGCTGTTACTGCCAAAATTCTACAAATTATGCAAAAAATAAATTTTAAAAAACTAGGACACCTTTTACATTCTGATTTTATCAGTGACACAAAAGTTACATGAAAAAAAACAACAATAAAAACCTAAATATAGCAGCTTTCAATATAAAAACTTTTCTATTATTTGACATAAAAAAGAAAAACTTTAATTTCTCAAAAATTAAATGCTTATACACTTTTATGTAAGTCTCTCCTCTACGTCATATTAATATTAGAAAACACACACATTGATCTATAATGTGATTGGGAACATGAAATACTTCACTAAAAGAAAGGAAAACATTATAAAATTTATCTCACAAAATCTTCAAGAAATTAACAAACAAGAATATTTTCAAAAGAATATTTGGGAACAGGAAAGTAGAAATCATGTTTCAGTTTCAGAGCAATTTGAAGTAAAATTATCCCTGAATGAGTAAGTAACCAGTGATAAAAAATACCTAATATCAAACAAATAGTGACAAAATAAATATCAAATACATTACTTAATACTGCTAAGCTAATTTTGCGAATTATTACAAGGTATTAAAAAGTAGTAAAAAATGTTCAGGACTTGCAACATACTTCATGCTAATGAAAAGTGACTAATCAAAATATAAAATAAAATGACACCTTTGCAATAAAAACAGACATTTCATGCACAGGAAGTAAAAAATCATCAAGTAAAAAACTCTTTTTCTTAGCAAAGATCATGTAAGATGAACAAATGAAATAAATAATTAAACAGAAGTTAAAAAATACTTTTAATTTTAAATTGGGTAATTTCCTGAGATTTCAAGCTACCTGTTTCTTTTTAAAGTTGGTTAAAAACTAAAGATATTTTCAAATAATAATTAAAATATACTTAGGACAACATATCAACACTGACAAGTTTATTATACTCTGAGAATACTGCAGGGTTTAAAAAAAATTTAATTCACTGCTGGAGTAAAGTTTGCATACTGTTTTAGAAAAATTAAAAAAATGATTGCTTATGATAAGTGTACTTTATCTCATTTTACCACTGATGGGGACATGTGATAGGGTGTCGAAACTGGTCTGTTAGTTCTTGATGTCAAAGTAGCATTTTACAGTTCATTTTTTGAACACATTCAAAAGAAGCTTACAAAAAATAAATAAATAAAAGGCCGCAGGCCTTTCTAGGTTTCATTTACAATAATTCTTTTTAGACGTTGGGGGAGGAGGAGGTATGAATTTGAAGACATTAAAAGTTTATTTTTATAATTTATTTAATTTTTATTTCATAAAAAGTTGCATAAAAATATTTTATTTTGTCAGTAATTTCTTAACTTGATGTCAAATATGGACTGAAACAAGTCCAAAATTTACAAAAAATAATGTAACAGAGATATGCAGACGTAATAAAGATAAAATAAATAAATAATAGAATATGGTATAGTATAAAATAGCATAATAAAGAGTTACCTGGGTCAAATGTTTTAGTAAACAATACCACAAGGGGCATTCAAAAAGTAAGTTACACTTGTTCCTCCACGGATGGCAACATTGCGAAACAAGACCGAAGCTTACGCAGACGATAGTTCAGTTCCATGGCTTCCAACGGTAGCGATTTCATTCTGATAATGACAACCATTGGTGCGTACGAGAAGGAAATAGCGCGTCAACTGGAATCTTACTCCAGCGTTGAAGTACACGGCATAGTACGTTTTTTTGGGCAAAACGTTTCAAGCAAAAGCATTGCCCTCTTGAATGACAATGCAAGACCTCACAAGAAACGCACAACACAGGATTTGGTTCGCAGGCTTGGATAGGAGGTCTGCCTGCATCCGGCGTACAGTTCCGACCTGGCGCCCTGCGACTTTCACGTGTTCGGGAAACTCAAAGAGCACTTTGGTGGAAGACACTTTTTCCACGATGGCCAGGTTCAGACAGCTGTTCTAAGCTGGCTCCGGGACCAAGGAGCGATATTCTATCGGCAAGGCATCGAACGATGGGTGGAATGTTCCAACCAATGTCTGCAGGGACTGGGAGATGTAGAGAAATAGTGTGCTCTATGTGTATCCTATTGTATTGTAGCGCACTCCTCAATAAAGTGTTTTTTGACCTACATTGTTCGAGTGTAACTTACTTTTTGAATGTCCTTTGTATTTTGAGTTTTAACATGGAACCTTTTTTTTTTTTTTTACATCATTGATTTACTCAGGGATGCAACTTTGTCAAACAATACACATTTTGTTCCTTTCAAGAACAGTCCTCCTAATAACTTTCTCAATTGACATGACAAATAAAAATACACAGTCACTAACTACTATAAAGTAACATGACTTTGATAAACTAAAAAAACATTTACTAATGTAAAGCAACTGAGGGTAGGGGAGAATATAAAATCTAAAAGAAAGTAAAAATCTGGGATGAAAGTTTTGAAAAATTCAGTGCACAGAGATGAAAAGCATGCAGACTTTGAACTAGTAATCAAGAACATTGAAAATAAAAAAAATAAATTAATAAAACAAAATAAGACTACGAAGCATATAAGTGTAATGGTTTCTTCTCCTTCACTATGCCACTCACAAACATGCAAAGGTTTCCATCCACCAGTGACAGTTCAGAGACTACAAAATAAAAAGATAAAAACTGAAATATCGAGCCGAAATAAATCACTTTAAGGTTGTTCTTGCAAAATATTTTATTTGTCATTTGGTTGTGTAAGCTTTAAAGAAAAGCTTCACATGTCAAAGACTCGATAAACTTCAGAAAGCTTCTTCACAAACTGCACAATGCACTTTTATAAGCAGCAAAACTGCAGGTCTTATGCAACTTTTTGGGGGTAATGCTAATCGTGGAAATTACACCTGTTGGCTAATGCTTCCTCTATTTGGAGAAATACAACATGTTGCAGATATTTCTCTAAATATTTCACAATTCTTATAAACTAACCATTTGTAAAAGTGCATAATACAGTTTGTGAAGAGAAATTCTGAATTTTCAAGCTGTTGATTCAAACGAATTCTTTACAAACCTGTTCAAAAGTTGCATTAATTCTTGTAAAACCTACCATGACAAAAACATTTTGTTAATATTCACTAGAACACTCAATGAAATACAATTTCAAGTTAATATTTTTGAAGCTCAATGAAGCATTTTATATCATGTGAAGGAAGTCAATGAAACAAAAAGTATGTTAGCAATATTTTTTGGAGGGCAGCTTATTTTTCAAACCATCTTTTGTCAGAAAATAAATGAATTCTATTGAAGAAGCTCAGCTTAAAATTACGTTACAGTTTGCTGTCACCGGAACAGTTTAAAGCATTATTATGTCGATTGCTAACAAAGTAAGAATAAAGCCTTTTGTGAGAAACTCTCCCCTTTTCACCTGTTGAGATGTAATAAGGAGGGCTTGAGATGGATTTAGAACTGCATTACTCATTAAGAAAAATTACAAAAGAACCTTTCACAGTTGAGTTAATGTCATTTTCTTGATATCACTAAGGTGGTTGGCTGCTGTTTCTAGCACAGCCTCTTTAATGCCTTTCTTATTGGATTATAAGGAGCTTTTAACAGGATGGAATAGGCATACAGAATACTGAACATCATTTATGAATATTGCATACTGAACATGTATAACAAATGAATAGAAAACTAACTACCAAATTGAAAAATAAACTAAAACAGTAAATAAAAAATATGATGTGGACAACACATGACTTCCGTGCACCTCTATTAAATCAAAAATATTTTCGGCGTACTTCATCTAAACTTATTTTGTTTGAAAGAGATAAAATACTGCAGTAATACTAAGGTTTAGCGATTTCTAGCCAAATATTTCCGATATCGCCAAGCTGGGTTCAATTTGAAAGATTTGTTTTGACACTTAATTCTTCGAAATTTAGCTTATTTCGCCAAAAGCCGACAAGCTTGAGATATTTTGCGAGACTTCGGTGGTAGCCAAAGTAGTAATTTCTGGGGGCTTCACGTCAGTCTGACCACCTGGCCGAGGCATATGCATCCGCAAACCAGAGTCCATGGTCGCGAAGGCGCGGTTGGGAAGCCCAGACCTTGCCCCCTCCCCCCCAGAGGGGCTATTGCGACAATGTTTGACTTTGACAAAGTAGTAATTGACCACAAACTTTCAATGACTTGAATGCATCCATACACCTTAATGTATTTAAAGTCATTTGAGTGACCCTGTAAATAAATTACCCAGTCGATTGCAATCAAAAAAGAGATCCCCAGTTAGATATTTCAATAGTTCTAAATACTAAATTTCATCTTTCCACGGCTAAAAGTTTTACAGTTATGCGAAATAGAAATTATTTTTGGCACCAAATTTGACAATATTTTGGCAAAACTCGCCAAGGTCGATGACAAATGGCGAGATTTTGGGCATGGACCAAACAATGACTGACTACGGAAGTTTTATATTAAAGATGTCCGTAGACATTAATGTATTGAAATTCTTTTGGTGGTCGTGTAAATAAAGTCACCAGTAGATTGGAACCAAAAATCGAGCTGCACAACTAAATGTCCCAACAATCTTATGTATGAAATTTCAACATTATACGACTAATAGCTTTTGAGATATGAGAGTTAAATACATACATACACGTACCCCAAAAATCGCCAACTTGGCGACTTTTGGCGTAATTTTTGAGGGAGGCACGTGACAGTGGTTGGACCATTACCTGATTATATGGTAGGACGACGGTATTGTGCTTGAAATGGATGAATGTCCCTAAAACTGCCATTGAACGTAATGCGTTGGAAATCTTTTGAGTATTCCTATAGCAGAACTATAAATGATATTCGATGACACTGCTTTCAATGACACTATTTCTAAGACACTATTTTCGACGGAGAAATTCAATTTTTAACACTTAATAACATACATCACTTCTGAGAATTGAAACTGAAACAGCCTAACACCGCTAAATTTCATTTGAAATAGCCTAATACCTCTAAAATACACTTTAATGAATTTCTGCCCATAGAGCGTAACCCAGCAAACACACACAGGTTCTCTGAACGTTAATAGATGTTCACAGAACCTGTGTGTGTTTGCTGGGAATGTATTTAGAATCTTTTGGGCGGCCCAGTTGATAAACTATCCGTTGATTGGGACCAAAAGGGAGGTGCACAACTAGATCTAATGCACAACAATCCTAAATGTAAAGTTTTAACATTCTACGACCAATAGTTGTTGAGATGTGCGAATAACATACGTACGTACCTACAGATGGCATGGAAAAACTGGCTGGTCTCGCGGCTGGTCAAAATGGGTTGTACATGCATTTATATGAACATGCATGCTAGCGTACGATGAGATGCATCGCAAAAGTTCTTAAAAGCAAATTTAGACGTAGTCAAAATCGGCTTTTCCGTCGAAATTTGACTCCCCGAATTTTTCGCGATCACATTTCTTCCTTATACTCCGTAGAAGGAAGTAATAAAAAATAAATAAATACTTACACTCATTAAAACATCTAAAGTATTGGATTCATCTTCAACAATGGTTTCCAATGTATTACTGTTATTAACAATCTCCTGGATTTCAAGGAAATGAGAATCAGTACACAAAAGTATTTAATTTTCTTAATCAATCAATTTATATGAATGTAAGAACCTTCAGTTAAAGTTTACATTTAAGTATTATCAAAAAAGCAAATTATTCAGTGGGAGATCTAGGGGCGGAGAGCAGGAGCAGGGACGTTCCCAGAAAAAATTTCGAGCAGGGTTAAAAATTTCGGAGGGGGTCCAAACGATGAAGAAGGCAGAAATTTTCACACCCCCTGGACCCCCCCCCCAGGGTGCGTCCTTGTAGAGAGGGTGGCTGATGGGGCTGCAACCACCCTCGAAATAAGTAAACATAAGAAATGGAAGAAATTATATATTCGTGGATAAATTTGAAAGCTCAGCTTGAAAAATTTGAGGTTCAACTACGTACCTATCCCCCTCCCCCACCTTAAATATGTTTTTTGAACTGCAAAGATTTAAACTCAATTTATGATTTTTTTAAAAAATTCATTTTTACATACGAGCATTTGAAAGGGGGCCCATCGAATCCTGAAAAAAGTCATCGAATTTTATACCATTTTTGAGTTCTCCTCCATCCCTAAAAGAATTCCTGGCTACGCTACTGGAAGAGAAAGTCTATAGAGCTTCATCCCCTCTTCATATGTGGTCATGAATTATGACATACTGAGGCCTGTGTCAAAAGTGGGGGTCCCTTACATTTTGTTTCTTAGCCGACTCTGGTCTTTCTGTATTTTCCACAGTGTTGTAGTACAAATCTAAGTCCTGATTAAATGAATTTAAAATGAAACATACTAGATAAATTTTAATGTTTATGAACATTTTCTATTCAATTTATGAAATAACCTTTATTAAAAATCAAGTCGTAAAAAAATACAACTCAAATCCTGACATTTTCATAACGTAACAGAAATCATTCAGCAATCAAAACTAATTGAATGTCAACAATTATTTGAATTGTCTAAGACTGAACAACTGTACAGTAAGCATTATTTAAGGGGGACAGATGAAGTGAATATTATCAAATACAATACAATCGGCTCATCCGTTTGGGATCTATTGTACCACAGATACATCCAACTTTTGGAAAAAAAAAACATGCATTTAGTATCTTAGAATGAAAATTTAATAAACAAAATTCATATTCTGCAAAAATTTAAGGACCCCTTAAAATGGGGTGTCTGGGCATGTGTCCTGCTTGCACATGAGATAATCAGGGTCTGATCATCACAGTATTTTCAGTAGTATTTGACTTAATTATTAAAATATTTTTCGGAAATTTGTACATAAATGAACCTAAAATTATTTTTCAGATTTTAAATTTAAAAATAATGTACAGTAGATCAACAGTCTTAATTCACCAGTATTACTGTGGTATAAAGATGCTGACACATTAAAAATATTTACTTGTACAATATGAGCGAAATTTGCAATATACACACAATATTGTGGATACATTTTAAATATATTTAGTTTTAATTCGTTAAGATAGACAATATAATGGATAAATGTTGCTAATTTTTACTAATACTAATTTTTATTTTCAATGTAATAATAATATGTGTGAAGTAATTAAAAAACTTTGTAAAAAACACACATAAGAAGTAAAAGGAAAAATCCTTTTTCCTTTTACTTCTTATGTGTGTTTTTTACAAAGTTTTTTAATTACTTTATCGTTTAACACCAGTATTTTGAGTGTTTTTTCAATAATATGTGTGATTAAGTATATTGACATTAGAAAAATAAAAAATGGTATAAAAATATCTAAAACTAATTACTTGTTAATATCAAGAATAAATTGGAAATACACTCTGTAACAAAAAAAAAATGGTTGGTTAATTGGTTTTTAATGGTACAAGATCAAAAAGAACATACTGCGCCAGACTATGTGTAGAAAATAGGAGAAACGAGGTTTCTCCAGGTAAAAAGGTGTTTCATAAAACAAGTAAAGCTAAAATCCAGGAAATTGAAAGGCTAAAAGCTAATTGTAGAAAGGTAAAAAAAAGTGGATAAAAATAGGTCAAGGACATCTGGATGGGGGCTCCCATCCAGATACCAGTCAGACAAAAGCAGACACTTCACACCGAAAAAAGAACAAGTTAACACTTTGAAGGAAAGTAAACAAATTATGGTGAGGAATTTCACCCAAAATATCGTCAAGTCTGGGATGAGGATAGTTAAAATAATTTAGGTAAAAAGTTTTAAAGGCAGTGCAAGAGGTTAAAAGATGATGAATGGTGAGGTGAGTACGACAATGGGGGCACTCCGGAGCAGGTTCACCCCCCCCCCCAAAAAAAAAAAAAACACGCACTAAGAGGGAATTGTCCAATTGCGATAAAAATTGGTGGATGTAAAGAACATGCATAAAAAAACAAACGATTAAAATTTCCGAAGAGTTGAATGATTTATTGTAGCTTGACCATTACAAAGGGAGGGAGCCAATAAGACGTTGGTCCACCTCTGGCCTCAATGCAAGCTGTCACTCGGCGTGGCACAGACTGATAAAGTTCCCGGATGGTGTACTGCAGAATTTCTTGCCAGATTGTCTCCAACTGTTGAGCTAAATCGTCAACATTTTGAGATGGCTGCAATCGCCTTCCCAAAACGTCCCAAATATGCTCAATGTGAGAGAGATCAGGCGACCTAGCTGGCCAAGGAAGTACATGGTATGCTTGAAGACAATCCATAGTACCACGTGCCGTATGCGGCCTGGCATTATCGTGCTGAAAAGTAAGTCCAGGGTGTCACAAAACGAACGGGAACACAGCTGGTCGTAGGATGTCGTCAACGTACCGCGCGCTGTGCTGTCAATGTGCCGGAAATGACTATCAAAGGGGTCGGCTATCAAAAGAGATGTCACCCCAGATCATAACACCTTATTGTGGACCTATTTGGCGTGCGATAGTCAGGGCAGGATTCGATGGCGTGCGATAGTCAGGGCAGGCTCTTCTGTACTGGACGTCTCCAGACACATCTGCGGTTGTAGTCAGAACACAGTTGGAAACGGGACTCGACACTAAAGACCATACGTGCCCAGTCAGTTCAGTACCACATTGATCGAGCTCGGTAATCGGAATTGACAGTATACAGGCGTGAGAGGCAATCGGAGCGAGCGTAAATTCCGCTCTCTCAACCGTCTTTGGAGGATTATGTTGGATACATGTGTGCGGGTCACGCGGAGGATAATTGATAGCGACGAATTCGGTGCTGTGACAACTGCTCTGACTATCGCACTTTTCCTACCATTCCACTGTCGCTACCATTTTGACAGTGATATTTGTGATGTAGATTTGGATGGGCAATATTTCACACTCGAGAAGGTCGTATTTCAATTTTATTTTGTGGTATAGTGTGGAAGAAAGCAGTACACAGGAACTCCATGCCGATAGATAGTTGCATGACAATATTTTATTGATATTATCAATAACGAAAACTTACACACAGTTAGTGCGGTTGCTGGCAAAATAGCGACATGAAACGTGACTTATTGGACAGAGACCAACGCTTTAAGTGTGTGAAAAAGGTCCGAGAACCGAAAGCCAACCTGGCGATAGAGCGGAGCGCCAAAAGGGACTGTCGCCAACTAAATCGGCAGATTGTAAAAATGAAAAGGAGCATTGGGCCTTGTATGTTTATGCTAAAATTTAAATGTGACACGCCACAGTGGGGATCAATAGAGATAAAATGTAACCTAGGGAAAATTATTAAAACCCCGTAGGAACGAAGAAAATTAAATGAATTCTCAGACTAAAGGTACCAACAAACTATATTGCAAATGCTAAAACCAAAGTAATTTAAGAAACAGTTAAATAGCAGATGGGAGATTCAAAAATGGCAAAGAGTATTAAATTTAGAATAGGTAAAGGAAAATCAGAAGTAATTATAGATGTGAGATTACTGCACGAAAATTAATTATAAATATGTGATTAATGCATCACAATATCTTCCGTTGTTGACCCACTCATGCCAGCATCGTCTAACAGCCCCATCGCTTCGACGCAGATGTCGAGCGATTCTTCGATTTGTCCAACCAGCCTCTTTCAGTCCCATCGCACGACCTCTTTCAAACTCTGACATCTGCTCGTAATGTCCACGAATCCTTCGGCGAACAGTTGTTACAGCCGACGTAAGATATCTCAGTAGAAATGCGCAACAGAAATTTTAACCTTCAGGTTGAGAATCGCACCTTATATGCAACTGCTAAATGCGAAGTTCCGATGCGCTGGACTTCAGATTTTAGTCAATTGCATTTTTCGTCCGAATGTCTTTGCATATGAAATTTCATTACAATCGGTCGGCTCCTTCTTGGGTGTCGATTTGTTTTTTATAGAGTGTATTTCCAATGTTTACTTAATATTGTGGATACTTTGTAAATATATTTGGGCTAAATATTAATTTCCTACTATGTAAAAATACAGGTTTATGTTTTCAATGTTTTCACAATACTGAGTTATTATTGAAAACTTTATTGGTAATGGAACTAGTTCAGAAACATTTCCAATATATGCCCAATATTTAGGATACATTTCATATGTTAATTCAAATTCAATAGAAAAAACATTAGTATTATTTTGAATTGATATCTAGGCTGAAAGATAAATTTTACCAATATGAGAATTTTATTTACCAATATTGATACAACAGAAGATCCAAAATCTGCAAGTCTCTAAAACCTGCACTGTCTGCTAATTATCAATAATGAAATCTGCCCTGACACCCGAAAGTTCAGAAAACCACAGTATAATCAGAGTATAATTAAATACTTGAAAAAGGTGATATTTTAGAATTTATGAGCTCTGATGGTAAAACTGATAAACTTTAAATTACTGATAGTGACATAACTGACATTGTATTACAGTCAAAAGATAAGACTCTGACAGTGAAAATTCTGAGGATGCTCAAAAATTACAATACATTAATACAAAATACATTATGAAATTATGAATAATTTATCTTATAGGGTTATTCATTCATTACATCATGCTTCCAGAGAAGGAATTTACAAGTATAATAGAAAGACAGAAAATGGAGTGGGTTAACTTTTACTAGAAACAGAGAAATACACATTATAGGAAAATTCGAGCTAAAATAGGATTTCTAGAGGTCAAATGTAGCTGTCGAATGACCACTAAAACAAATTAATACATGAGGAAAAGTAATCTTATTTTTCTCACTTATCAAGCATTGATAACAGGTTACTAAATTTAATATTATAACACTTACTTTTATTGCCAGTAATATTAAACATGCCCGTAACTATACTATTGCAGTGGCGGATTATTGCAAGTTTGTAGGGGGGGGCGGTTACTTTGTCGGTGGGGGCGGTTAGTTAGAAGATCCACATATACATTCATTTTATGGAAGTAAAATATGATCTTTTACATTAATTTCTATTTTTCTCGGGGGGAGGGGGCTGGTCGCCCCCTCCGCCCCCCCTTTAATCAGCCGTTGTACTATTGAATTATCCTTAAACAGTGTACAAAGTACTTTTCAATTCTCGCATTTGTTCAACACCAAAAATAATAACATTTTTTTCGTGTTGAATCAAAGTAACACCACAAGGAGCCCTTGTTGATCGTACTACTTCTGAAAGTTCGCATCTAACACTATCGTACTTTCAACTTTTTTCCCCTGATTTAAAAGTGAACTTTCCATAGGCCATCAGTGGGGTTCGGTCGTAAATTATGGACTTGACCGTATGAGAGAGGTTTGTGTATGTGCGTGGGGTTGGGAAGGGAAGGTTATTGGATATACATCATTCAAAGATAGAGCGATTATTTTGACCTATAATCATATAAATATATTCTAAGCGTGAAGCTGTACTAGAGGAAGCTGGAATAAGGTAAAAGGATGTTCATTGCAACAGGCATATTGAAATTTAATTACTAAGTGCTTTTTTTTACTATTTATAATTTATTTCAATAGAAAATGTTTGAAGTAGCACTTTCATATAATATATAATTCATCATTTTTTTCTGCCTTTATTTTAAAGTTTTGCTTATACTACTTGCAATAGCGCGTTTCCGAGAGGGGGCTGCAGCAGCAGCTCCCTTCAAATCTCACTCTTTGCTTAGCTTAAAATTTGATACTTGACTACAATTGAAACAGCTTGCTTACAATTTGATACACAGGTCGCAGTCCTCCCCTCTCCCAAAATAAAATCCTGGCTGCTCCCCGATTTACAAACACGTATCAAAACCTAGTCAAATATTATATACAGAAACAAAAAACGAATGCAAGATTTCAGCTATATAAGCATAAATAAAACACTACCATCAAGTATAGAGGTGGATTCAGAAATGAATTTCTTGAAAGGGTCTAAAATTAAAAGAAAAAGGCTTATTTGAGACCTAAAAACAAAATGGATAGTAAAGCAAAATGTTAACCCAAACAATGTCCGGTGGAAGAGCTGGAGTCCTACTGGATCCGATACTGATCTTAATGACCAATGTATCTAAAATGTTGTGAATTATTGAATTTTCAATCGATTTTACAATAAGTGAAAAGTTATAAGGTTTTACTTACTTGTGTTAGCCAAAAGTATTCCATTAATTTAATGCAGTCCAATATGGCGTCGTTTGTGTGTTGAAGCAATGCAGTCACTCCTAGATATAGAGACGCAACTTGGGAAAGGTGGTGACACTTTACTAGAGTGAGCAAAAAGCGCCTTCACCCTTACCATATGAGTGATTGAGTCTCAGTATTCTATCAGGGATAGAGTTCTATCGTTAAAGAGTCATAATGCAGTTTTCTCACTCTTATCTCACTCTGTCTAGGTTCATATGACTTTTCGGAAGGGTGATAATATCACTCTTAATTTTTACGAGAGTTGCACCCTATTCTGTCAACAAACACCCTGTGGGATTGAGGGAACGCGCAAAAAACACCTCATTCGGTTGCAAAAGATCTCAATGCAAACTCAAATGTGCTCATGGTATGTGCTGGAATCAGCATAAGTGAATGTACGCATCTACAAATTATTCGGAATGGCAATTTGATGACCTAAAGACGAGATACTAAGACCTCTTTTACTGCAGTCATTGATGATTTCTTTCTTTTAAAAATGCCATATTCAAAGAGCTCGTCCTGTGGAGAACATGCTTGAATCTGAAAGAATACAACGTATGGAATGACTAGCTTGCTTTCCTGACCCAAATCCGATAGAGCATGTTTGGAACATATTCTATCTATGTACTTTTACAATCTAGGACTTGTAGAAATTCCAATTCTTGACACCCTTCCTTTCTTTCCTTTCTTTCGACTTTCCTTTCCTTCTCTTTAAGTATAGAATTATTTCCCGAAGTTTTATCGATAATTTAACTCATCGCATTCATGGAAAACAGGTGTGCAGCAGACTAAGCTGCGCAAGGTAAAGGCGTACTAAACATCTTCTATTACTTGTAAACAATAATTTGTCAATTACATGTTTCTAAATTGTTGTCTTAAATCATCTTTTCATGATATTTTTATGCTTTCAAAGACCGTAATAGCACGACTGCCCCTTGACCGAAAAGTGACCACGAATTATAGTCTCAGTAGAGATACAGTCGTTGTTACGGACCTGCATGATCCCCATATGCTCCCTGTGTCCGCCCGGGTTGATTTCGCAGTCTGATACCCGCAGTGTGTCACAATGAGACCCTGATAAGGAAATAGTTTTTCCAGCATCCGCGGTAGATGACAGCATCAAACCTCTTCCAGAGGATACTGAACCTGCCCGTTCGGAACACTCGATCTTCTGGTGCGTTCGCTATGCACATATTACAGGCAGCTAGAAAATTCGGCAAAAATTTGGCCGATTATCTATTTCATCGGTTCCTACTCGGGAGTTTTCTTTCGCCGTATAACATCCACTGAAACTATATAGCAAAGTGTGATTCATTCCATCCCTCCCGATACTCGGGAGAAAACTCAACCAATTTCCGCCATGTACTAGTCAGTAGCACGTATCCTCTGTCAGTCCTACCGAGGTTGGAACCGGACTTCGCAGACTATTCAGATATGGCGCTTGATCTTCTGTGGGGAAGGGGGATGGGAGGAGGTGCTGCTTCTGAGTACAGTATTGCAATAACCCCCCCGCCTTCCTCATATAGATTTGAAGAATTTCGTAGTTCTATCTCCTTTATCTTCCATCGAATAAGAAGTCCTCTTTCATTTTCCTTGGGAGTATTTTTTTTCGGGAGTATTTTGCTAGCTTTGCTCGTTCCTTAGTTTTTTGCTGCGCAGTGTTGTGACTGTGGGGCAACATGTTGGGTGGCATATTCAGAAGTTTAACGGCTCACACAAGACGTAACAAGAAACATACACAACTTAAAAAGGTAAGTAAATTATTTCTGTGTTTGTTTACTTAAAAAAATGTATTTTCGTTACTTGCTGAAATTTGTGCTAAACGGAAAATGAAATCGCATGCATAATATAATTGGATCTGAAGTCAAAGTAAGCAATTTATGACTTACAGCGGCTTTGCACCCTGTTTAAAAGAATAAAACATGTTTTAAAAATTAATAAAATACTGATAAGATTTTTTTTCCATAACATTTTTTCGAAAATCGATTTATTTTTATAATATTGAAATAAAAACGTGAACATTGCAAATTGAACTAGTTTCATCTCTTCATTCTTTAACTAGTATTTTGAGCATTTTAAAAGTACTTATATAACTCTGAATCTTTAGCACAAATACTTGGGTATATGGAAAATTGTGCTTCTTTGTATTACATTTAATATGAGTCTTATTATAAATTTAATTATGCAATCGCTGAATTTCCTTGAAATGAACTACGACATTTTGAATTTATCGAAGAACAAATTTTCCTTGTAAATGGACAAAATATCATAATGTATATTTTTAATTTTATCTGAAACTATATTTAATTATATGTTCATCACAAGTTCTATCCTATAAACACAGAAATAATTTACTCATCTGATTTCTGAAACATTTGACTAGACGCATTGCTAGATATTGGTTATTTTTTTTCTTAGTTAATACGAAGAGATTTCAAGACAGCTAGATATCTCTTAAATGCTATAAAAATGAAAGGTATAATCAAAATTAAATTAGTTAAATTTGGAAATTGAGCATACCTATATATTTAGGTTTAAATGGGTGCTAAAAGTTACTATATTTTGAAAATATAACTGTTAATTAGCATCCTTATTTGAAGTTTTACAAATAAATTATCCGAATCGTAAATAAAAATCACTTTCGAAATCAATTTGAAGTGGATAATTTATGTAGTATAGCTCTTTAAAAGATCCCTAAAGCAGGAGTATTCAACTGACGTCATAACTGCATGAGCGCCAAGCAGCGGTGAAATTTTTAAGCTGGTTTTGTACAGTGCGTTCATTTTATATAAACAAGCGGTATATTTGTGGTTTAGCTTGACAAATAAGTTTTAATAATGGTGTTGTGCTCCGTAATTAATTGTAATAACCGTTCTGTCAAATTTTTTTTTAATTCCAATAGACGGGCACTTGCGCATCAAGCATTTGCCACTACAAAGACCCGAGTTACTGTCCATTTTATAATGGGAGCACCCAGTGGGTGGACAGCATTACCCCCTATAAAGGGACGGACAAGTTGACATCTATGCCCAAGCCGGGATTCGAACCCGAACCCACGGCGTGATAGAATGGTTCTCTAGCCACTACCCCACCTGGGCGGCGCAAAAAATAAATTAATAAATAAATAAATAAAAATAAAATAAATTAATAAATAAATAAATAAAAAACTAAATAAATAAATAAAAAAAAAATAAAGTATCGTATTTCGGTTTTGCTCGAGTAATTTTAAATAAAGGATTAAAATACAAGAGACTTAACATTTGGTTTTGGTCCAATAACTTTAAATAAAGAAGTAAAATTGCATGAGACTTTGTATTTTTGAAACTTCCCATGTTATTCAGCTGTTTTTAACAAAAATCTATTGTACCAAAACGTTTGGCATTCATTAAATAAATCATTATGACATCATTTGTTTTATAAAGTATTAAAGAGTACAGCGTATACTTTTAAATGATGAACAAGTCCCTTAATCTTGGATATGCATACGAATAATTCAGTATTTTAATATGAACCCCTGTCTTTGCTTACCTCCCCTCTCATTCCCTCATACTTCACTGATTGGATATTCACCATACCATCATTTTTTTTACTGACAAGTCCAGTTGTAAAATGGTTGTGGAAGGGTTTTGAAGACTCCCAAGCAAGCTTTTTCTCACGCGTCATAGGGCCGTATTCACCAAACTGTGAGTAGCCCGCCATCATCCGAGAGTTGGGAAACCTGCATTGCCGGTTTGTCTCGGAGACAACTCGGAAACTGTATTCTCCAACTTATTTGCGCCCAGGGTTACTTGACTCTGGAGTTGTCTCAGCCAGCTTTGAAAGCTCGTCTGTGATTGGTCAGAGTAATGATTCCATGAAGGGGGTGAACTAGGTTTAATGTTCGGGAGATCGAACCCAGCTCCCACCGCACACATTTCCTTCATGATATTTAATTTGTTTTTATGCAAACCAGGGCCGGTTTGAGGCGTAGGCGACGTAGGCAGTCGCCTACGCTTGAGTTTCTATCGAGGGGCTCCAAATTTCACTTTTTTGTAAAGAGGGGCGTCAAAATCACGTTTTTTGTGTTTCCAAACATTTTCCTTTTTTTTGGTTTGGTTATGCAGATGGGCGCACTGCCTGCTCTCATAATATTATCAAGCTTTTAAACAGTATTATTGCCACAAGTACTTTTAAACACTTCTAAAGTTGCCGCTGTGTATTGTCAGGAAGCGTTCTTTGATCGCTTCTTTTTTCATTCATGGGAAACAAATGTCCACTCGGTGTCCAGACCTCCACCTCCAGGGTATGCTAAACTACCCTCTTCCGCAGATCTTTTCGAAGGGGTGATCTTTGAACCTGTTGATTCATTACCTCCTATAATTATTTTGAGCTCTCACTGCCACCTTACTGCAGATCTTATCCGGATGTTTAAAGAAATGATTTCTCAAGTTACCTTCCTTTCTGATATACTTCAAAAGAAATGCCGCAAAAAAAACATACGCCAAAAAGGACAAGCTATAATAAATTTTGAACAAAGACATAAAATCTAGTTGTTTTTTTTTAAAATCAAGTTAGCGGAAAAAAAAATGCACGTGATTTTGACGCCCCTCTTTACAAAAATATTATTTTTAGCTACTTCTGCGCCCCGGAGAATTAAAGTTCTGGGATATTTCCTAAGTTTTTTCAGCTTCTAGAATCGGTTTTCCAAACAGGGTCTTAACAGTAATAGGGCGCAAACAGAAGAGGGGGCGTAAAATCAGGAGGATCACATAGGTTTATATAGTTTTTTCTTATTAGTGTTTCTCTTTTCAATACAGAACATCTGTAGAGGCGAGGAAAGAACAGGATTTTATTAGTATAATGATTCTAGGTAAGTGCAGATAATAGGGGGTGCAGTCGCATCTCAAATTAAAAAAAAACATTTTATTTATTTCATATTCTGGATTTTAGTACATCAAATCTTGCACCCCTGAATGAAACATTGAAATGCCGCCTCTGATTCCCGGGGCTGAAAAATTATGAAGTCGTCATTAAAGCTGCAAAAAGGGGTGGGGTGAGCGAAATTTGGACGGTTCTGCTAGGTTACACTAGGCTATACTGCTTGTTTCCAAATGAAACAGATATATCACTCCAGAAGGAACAGATTTTTCAGAGCGTAAATAAACGGAATAACAGTAATAAATAGTATAAAATTTCAAAAGATCATGCTAAAAAAAGTTTCAAAGGAAGATGCCGCGTTTACTCGTGTAATAGCCTCCCTCGCATAATAGTTGCACCCCCGTTTTGTAGCAGAAAAAATAGCTTTACATTTACAATATTATGCAGCAGATTTTCCGCGCATTAGTCACACCAACATTTTCACCATGAAAAATTGACAAAAATGGGCGACTATTACTCGAGTAAACATGGTATATTTCAGTTTTCACTTCTTTAGTACGCCGTGATCCGTCAGAATATATTCTAGAGTTAGGGAGACAAAGAAACCGTCTATGCCATTTGACAAGAACTGAAAAATAAATCAACAAGTAAATTTTTGCAGTTTTGCAGCTGTGGGATACTTCAGCCTTAAGTGTTTTATTTCGCGTTGGAAAAAAGGAAATGTGATTGATTTTGACGCCCCTTATTAAACAAAAATTTTTCATTTCACCACTTTTGCGCCCTTGTGAATTATAACTGAAGAATGCTTCAGTTTCCTGAGTTCGAAGCTCCTGCAAACGGTTTTTCAAGCAGAGTCGCAGCGAGGGTGTTGCGGGGATAGCCCTTTCTAGGAGCGTAAGCAGAAGAGGGGGGGGGCGTAAAATCAGCCTCATCGCAGGATGTTTAAATAGAGTTTTTCTAGTCTGTTAGAAGACAAAACATAAATGTGTCCATAGAACAGCAAGAGTCCATTTATTTGGATCTAAGCTCAGGGGCGCAGGTAGAAAATTTTAACGGGGAGATATGAGAGACATTTTTCAGATGATAAATTAAAAAAAATTCTTTCACGGTGTGAAATTCCGAAAGATCATGCTAAACGTTACAGAGAAATATTCCACTCCATTAGTGCACCCCTGATCAATTGGAATGTCATGTAGGGCGACAAAGAATCGTTTAAGTCATTTGACAAGAAATGAGTAAAAAATGAATTTCAGGAAGTTTATATCACCTTGGTAAAAAGGGAAATGCGTTTGATTTTGACGCCCTCCTTTAACAAAAATATTTAATTTAGCCACTTCTGCGCCCCTGTGAATTAAAGCTGTGGGATGCTTCGGGCTTAAGTTTCTTGTATCGCTTCAGTTTCCTGAGTTTGCAGCGCCTGCAATCGATTTTTTAAGGAAAGTCGCAGCGAGAGTGAAGCAGGGATAGCCTTTTCGAGGGACGCAAGCAGAAGACGATGGCGTAAAATCAGCTTTATCACAGAATGTTTGAATAGAGTTGTTCTAGTGATATCCCTGTGGTTAAGGCGTTGGACTCGTAACCAGAAGGTTGTGGGTTCGATACCGGCGTACCACTAAAGACCTGCGCCGTACGTGCACGTTAAATCCGTAGTTCCGAAAGTCCTCTCGGCGGTCTCTAGCAGTTTCCGAGGGGTGCCAATATTCAGAAGTACCCCACCTTCTGATGAGGTTCCAAATTGAGGAGTCTTATAATCTTAATCTTATAACTCTGCATGTTCTATAGCTAACGTGATCGTTTATTTTTCCTTCAAAACGGGACGTCATTGAGTTTTTTGGCAAGAGTGTGTATATTTTCTTCCTCAAAACGGGAAATCTACTGTTTTTAAGGTAATAGTGTAGGGAGACTGAATTTCAGGTCTTGGTACCTTTTAGTTGTTAAGAAAACGTGCAAAAAAGCTTGCGTTAATGTTAATTAAAAAAAAACTTTGCTTTAGCACGCATGTACTATAAAAAATAGTGCAAGACGTACTTTTTGGGTGGTACAAGGGGTAGTCCCTTCTTCGACTTCAAAAACACCATCCGACACAACGCAGGAAGGTGAGAAATGTAAACAAAAGGTCACACGAAAAAAAGGACGCTGTCATTCGGAAGGAAAAAAATTCTTAGAAAACCAGAGTGAAAAGGGAAAATAAAGAAGAGATCGGGGAGGAGGGGATAAGCAATAGAGGAACGTGACTTTAAAGAAAGAAATAAAAATTAAGTAAATTGAAACAGTTGACAAAAAAAAAAAAAAAAAAAAAAGAACAAACACAAAAACAATGCATCCCCCATCGTTTTCTTTGCGACTCGAGAGGGGAGGGAGGGAGGTTAGGTTTTTTTTTTTTAACAGACACTGCCGTTGGATGATTTTAGATTTTTAGCGGCCTTTATTGAAATGACTACCGCGGGTTGCTCTCTTCCTAAAAACGAGACATTACGGAGTCCCGAAGCTGTGCTTGGGGACAACGAAACAAGCCACCTAAAAACGGGACTGTCCCGTTCAAAACGGAGCGTGTGTTCAATTTATCTAGGGCAGTAATTTCGACAACTGCCTTTTTTGCTATAGATCATGTACTAGAATTTTATTAACAGAATATTTCTCTGGCATGACATTAAAGATTTAATTGAAATAGTACATAAAGCATTTAGCTTATTCTAAAGAATATTTAAGATAGCAGTTTACATTTACCAGGACAAGGGCAGAAAGTTTTTTAAGACCACCCGCGGAGAAAGAGATTAGGGCAGCATATGTGTAGACTAGAAATCGGAAACAGACACTTTCCATTAGTTTACTATCAACAAATGACAAATGACAGAAGTCCAGTTGTACGGAGAGGGACACAGTTTACCCAATTAGGCATTCTCAATTCTCAGGGTTTAGTCAGTTGTCAATTCAGTACAGCACTTGGTTACCTGTTCGGTCGTCTGGATATCTTTTGCATGTGAGATTGCGGGGGAATACTCGTTCTTTCTGTTTCAAAGGGGATATTTTGCTAACGATTTTCATCTTTAAACATGAACAGAAAACGTCCATCCGGAGCTTATTTCAAAAAGCAAAAGAAAGTTAAAGAAAAAATGATAAAAAAATGAGGGAAAGATCGGGTAAATTTTTAAAACAGAATTATAATGAAGATAACCACTGTGAATCGGCGACTCCGGAAGCTAGCAGCCAGACATTTGGTAAGTTCAAAGTTCAAATACTGTACTGTTTTTAAATCTTAAATTGTGCAATTAAATTTTCACGAGCAATGAAGTATCGATTAAAAAGTTTTATTTTCAGTTCTTATTTATTATTATAATTGATTAAATGATTTTACTTGCATTATTACGACTTATTTGAAAGATTAGTTTTTTTGTCGACAAATCGAAATGTATTTTAAAAACTAAGACTTATGAAGTTCACAATCATACTTTATTTAAATGTTTTGAGGTTATTTATTTTTATTTTATAAAAAATACCCAAATTTGCGTTATCACATGACATAAATGACTTTTTTTTAAATGAATGAGTACCTGTAGAATATTGTATTTGAAACACTTAAAATAGAGAGAGGAAGAGGTTGCGATTAATATACGCACATTGTACATTCCTTTAAACATACAAGTACAACAGCATCTAATTTCATAAAGCTTTAAACGTTTCAATGATACATAAATATTGTCTATTTAATAATCTAAAACACATTTAAAACAAATATTCACTAAAGATTTTTCATAAAGGTATATTTTTTGTAATAAGAAAGGATGGCAAAACAATATCTACTTAGTGTATTACTACTCTAGGAAAATTATTTTTAAATAAATGAAAATTCGAATAAGAAAGATGAAATGAATCACATGTTCAAACGATGATTCCTGAGACTAGCACAAGATATGTTTCTTTGTTTGTGGATTAAGGCCGATTGACTGTACTAGGGTCCTTGGCCTATAGGATGCTCACCGTGGGGACTTTCTAAGGGATTCTAGCACGTATTCAAGCGAGTTTTCGGAGAAAACCATGCAGGGGGTAAGTTTCAAAGACGATGGGTAAGCTCAAAGACTAAGCGTGTACATGTACAATTGTTGAATTACATTTCCATAACCATTACAGCATAGCATGAATTTTTACTTTAAACTCTTATAATGAATTTTTACTTTAAATTCTTATAATTTTTTAATTAACTAAATGGATTTTATTTGCATTATTATGAGTTATTTGAATTTATTTTTCAAATATTTACTACATGTTTAAACGCAACAATGTAAATTGTTATAATGCTAAAACTGATTTCATTTAAGTTTATACTTTATTTACTTTATTAAAATTATTTTTTTGCAGAGAATATTTATTTATTTTTTATTCATTAAAAACATCGACATATATATATATATGATATAACTTCTTTTAAGAATTATTTACCACAAAAATTTATATTTGGAAATATTAAAAAAGGGTGGGAGGGGGAATGGGGAACAAGTTGTAAATAATGTGTCTTTGAAAAATCAAGTGGAATAGTATATAATGTCATAACGATTCAAACTTCTCAATATCATATAAATATAGTCTAATTAATAACCTAATATTAAATGGAATGGAAAATTAATATTCAGTAAAGCAATATCAAACGAGTAGATTTCATTTTTTCTTCGATAACGAAAGTAAAGCTACTGTGTCTACTTATTACTGTAGGAAACTCTTTGAATGAAAATTGTAATAAGAAAAGTGAAATGAACAATTTTCATTTAGCGATTCCCGAAACTAACAGGCAAACATTTGGTAAGTTCAAAGATTACATGTTTACATCTAAAATTTTGCGATTAAATTTCAATGACTATTAAAGCATAGCATGAATTTTAATATTTAATTGCGAAAATCCTTTTACTCTAGTAGTGTGGATTTAATTTTTATTATTATGAGTCATTTCAAAAATTATATTAATTGTATAATTATATCAATTAATATTTTTCAAATAGATCGTGATTCTTAATATTGAGAGAAAATAATAAGGACGCTTTCAATATTTTGCAAACTTTTAACAGCATATAAATTTTTAAAATTTAAAAATATATACTTCAAATTTATTAAATTTCTTTGAGTGCTTTTTTGATCACGGGGCAGGGGAGTGATAAGGGAAGCAGTTGAAAGAAGGGGGGGGGGCGTAAAACATCTCACATATGAAGGGGCGTAAAATCAGTTCTCGCCTACGCCTGTAAAATGCCTAAAACCGGCCCTGATGCAAACTGCGCATTAAAATGTGAAAATTAATTTTTAAAAAAATAGACTGATTAAACATTTAATACAAAATTACATCCAATATTTTTTATAAATAAAATTTCATGTCTGTTATACTTTTTTCAAATTTAGGAATTTTCATATTTTTTAACACACAAAAATTAATTTATGCAGTTTTGATGTTTTTCTTTTTGAGATACTTTATATATTATACATAGAATATGTATGTCTTTAAAAAATTCTATGATACTGAAGCATATTGTTTTTTTTTCTCACATTTGTGTGAAAAATTGTTAATTCGCTATTCCCTAATACAGTACACTACAATCAGACAAAAATGTTTAACCCCTCAACAACACTTTTCTTTTTCATCCTTTACACCTAAATGATTAATCTCTTCAATGTAAATATTTTTATCCCGCCTCTTCTTACAAAAAAAAAAAAAAAAAAGCGCGGGCGTAGTAGATCCACAGTGCTCTGGCCAATCGCCCCTCATCTGTGGAACAATAGAGACAAGAAAATAAATAGGAAAGATCAGAATTTACTTACTTATTTTCAACACAAAAAATAATTAAGATAAAAAAAAAGGGTTCAAATCAGAAAAAAGAGGGAAAGGAAAAGCAAACCAAGATAAGTCCGACAGATGGCGCCTGCAGTCTCTATGGCAAAAAAATCACAGTCATTCTCCAGTTTTTGAAAACATTGTACAAAGATTTTTTATGACTTTTGGCTACTTTTATAGCTTGATGGGTGGTTTTCACAGCAGTTTCCGTCTGTTATAAAGCACAAAATAGTCAAGTATTAGCAAATTTTTGGGATTTTCCAAACCTATAAAAACAACCCTCGTATCCACCATGTTTATAAACCCGAGTCAACCCTCCGATATTGCGGGGTTAGAATCTGCACCTGGAGTCAGGGTCAATTCTTGGGGTAACCCCCGATTTTGGAGTTGTGAATACCATTTTCCCACTAACCCTTGAAGTAGCTCGCTTTGCTGGGTTTAAAGTTTGGTGAATACGGCCCATAGAGATGTAGCTAAAACAAGACAATTGCAAATGTCTATGTAAGTAATATCAAACCAAATACTGCTCGCCCAGAGGTCGGCTTTGGCACGCTGCGAAAAAATTGTATGCTACGAAGATGGGTTCAGATGTGCAAGAAATTAGCTCTCTAGTATGTGTTGACAGTGTTGCCAATTTAGCCTCTTTTTGGCTAGATTTTGGCCAACTGGCAATACGAAAGTATTTTGTAAATCGGAAATGAAAGTCCAAATGTCTCAAAAAACACAACTACCATACAGAATTTTAAGAGTCCTCGCACATCTGAACCCATTTTTCCTTTGAAACAAATCGCAGCATCCATTTTTTTGGCAGCGCGCCAAAGCCGACCTTTTATCTTAGAGCGAGCAGTAAATATATTTAGCATGTACGAATCATTAATATACGGATCAGTCTATGCAATTTTGCCAATTTTATTAGCATAATACTTTTACTACTATCTTCTAAATTAATGTAATAATTTGAATTCGTTTTTACAAAATTTGAATTGCTTTTATTTTATTAATATATCAGCGCACAGTAGAACTTCAGAGGTTTGTTTGTACAAAGCTGTCGTCTGCATTTCGAAACTAGTGTTGCCAGATACTAAAGTGTGACGTACCCCCTATAGGTGTAATCTTGGTTGAATCAGGCCAAGCGAGCAAATTGTCGGGGAATACTCGGGAAATCGTTCGAAGACGCACAGTATCGCTAGGGAGTGGTCAGTCCAGAGACCCTCTCCCGACGGAACATCCTCAGCGTTCAATGGAAGTCGTGCCGGGGTCGGACGGGTGAAATAGGGGTCCCCTGAAGACAGTGAGATGCGGCCAGGGATTTCTTGTTGCTTGGGATTACCAAGAACGCTTTCAAAGTTAAATGATTTTAAATATTAGCTCTATAATTTGAAAGCACGAGTGCGATTTTATAGCGTAGGTATTAGATTGGAGAGAATTTTCAAAAACTCTTAGTTTATAGAGGATAAAGGACCAAAATGTTATTTCGCACATTCTGCGTGATCTCAAAGAAGAAAAGAGATATCGATAAAATTCTTGCTTTAAAATACAGCACTCAAGAATTCCTAAAAATCGATTTCAGAACATTTTGAATATAATCCTCCTAGGAGAGTAGACGTACAAGAAGAAAGAGGGTGGCTATTTTTCTTGAAAGAAAGAAAATATTGTTTATAAAATTCACGCTTTAAAATTTCAAAAATATGAGTCCTATACCAAAGCACAACTTGTTAGTAAATGAATGCGTGTTGAAAATTTATTTCTTCGACATATATGTAAAAAACGGACAGAACTTCTTGGTCGACATAATATATGTATGTATGTAATAATAAAATAAACTTTTCTAATTTAACCTAATTTAATTTAATGTTTATTTGAAAAAGCTTCTTTAACCTTTTACTCTTACTGTAAAGTTTGTTTCTCGGCCATACAAATATTACGCTCAGAGACGTTTTTTGAAGTTCCATAAGGAGAAAATTGTTGATTCAGCAGGATCTTCAGTTTTCTGTGATTTTCATAAAGACGCGCATTTAGAACTCCTGGGTAAGCAGGTGTTTCTCATGTCTTGATTGACAATCTAGTTAACTAATTACGTTTGAGAGTCACGCCTTCGCGATCGTGCTGCACCCTGCCAACAGGTGTAGTAACTAAGGTATATTTAAGCAAGAGCACGAAAATTTTGGGAGCTTTTAGAGTTTTAGCTTAGCTTTTAGGAGTTTGGAACGTGAAGCTTTTGCAGGAGCTTCCAGCTTTAGCTGTTAGACTGCGATGTACGAAGATAGCCCCGGAGCTAAAAGGTCGCCGGCCTGACTCCTGCCTTCTGCCCGAACTTTGAAATAAACTATTTAACCTAGAACCCCAATGGAGTCATGTCAGTCATTCCAACAAGGAATGGCGTAAGGCCCATTCTTTACATGTATGTATGTATGTATATATATTTATATATATAATGTACACCACTCACATCCAAAACATAATTTTGCGTATATATACCTGCATACTGCACCCATATCTGATTTTAATTTAAAATTATATAAGTGATGTACAGACACGTTTCTCTTCTTAAGAAATTGTATACTATAAATAATATGTTGAACAAAGCTTATTAAACCGTAATAGAAATATGGCAAAATAAGAAGAAAAAAAGCTATTTTACAACAGTTTTACAAAAGAAAAAACAATTTTATAGCTGCCTTGAACAGAACATATTCAATGCGACAGTAATATTTTTAATTGTATCTCTGTCAAGAGAATAATGCCGTACAGTGTTATCTGTCAATGAAGGTGCTGATGTCACACACAACACCTGCTCAAAAGGAACAAAACAACTATCCTCTCTAGAAGGGCAGGATAGCACATTAGTCTTTGTATGTCTCTGCATAAAAGTTAGGCTGAACGGTATTTGCATCATCTCTCGATAATCGATACAGGCTCAACCTGGTTGCTTGGAACAAATCTGTGATTACTGCGAGTTCCAGGCGCTGTTTTCGCAGTCCGAAAACGAGTTTCCAAGCTTTTGGCATGTTGCTTAAAATCAGCATGGGACACAAAAAAACCTTATACCATTTATATTAGAATTTGTCCGATTAAATAAATCGAAAGGAGTAAGAATATGGTTACCCTGTATGGCTTGAAAACTTGCACGTGCTCTAAGCCTTTTTAGCGTGCCCCCAATCCCATCACATGGACTTTTTCCATGTAAATTGGCGAAGAAGTTCCATTCAGCCCGGATATTAAAATCGGTCTCACGTAAAAACAAACTAACAAAGTTTTTATAGTTTTTGTACGGCGCACTTGAACCATCACTAAAATAATGTATGTGTTTTAAATCTGGCAATACTTCTTTGATATATTGTATAATTACTTTCATAAAATAATGAACTGTAGAGGTAATAAGTTCACGTTCATCACTAATGACACACATACTTAAGTATTTCAAATTTGTCTCTATTTCATTTTTGAAATAAAGTACGAAAGGGTGAAGTGTGGTTCGTGTTGTATCCCAGTGCAGTAGCTGATCCAAGGGAGGGGTTAGGGGGCTTAAGCCTACTCTAAAAGAGATTGCTATAGGGTTACAGTCTGCTTTATTATACACTTTAAATAGTTAAAATGATCATATTTTATAGCTCAGCCCCCCCCCGCCCGTCGAGTAAGAGGATTGCTTCTGTTTCAGCTGCAATATTTTCTTTAACATTTCTTAAATACAATGATTGGAATTTCGTAGTGAAATGATGTATTGTTGCTTGATCTGATGTTTCACACAACTCTTTCCTAAACTCTTCAACTATGCTGATGTCAAATTCACTAGTTTAGATTGTCCATCTTGAACCTACTGTTTATAGGCAATACTGTCGTCAGGTTTCAAATTATTTTCATTAAATGTATCCAGAATAAACTGCTCCAAGGCTTCAGACCCAGGACAATTCTCACATCTGGGGAGCGTACAATTAATTCCTTGAGTCAACAGAGCATACTATAAAGGAGAGGAGACTTCTGTACTCCATTTTCGTCGGAAATGCTGCAGTCAGTAGATTCAAGTTCTGACGAGTCTCACAAACACATATCGAATGAACTCCGCGGGCAGTGACAGAAACACACCAAGGTGGTCGTAAAGAAGAGAATTTTTGCAACTGATTTTTAGTTGCGGATATCTTTCTTGAAAAGTCAAATGCAGTTCCTTTAAATTATCAAAATTCCTTAAATTATCAAAAAGTAGTCGCCTTTGGATATGAATTCTTGTGCCAGTTTCAGAATCTCTTACCGAAACAAATTCTTCCTTTCCAGGACATTCTGGAAAATTCATCACCTTTGTAAAACTTCCTTACTTTTTCAGCTACCTCATTGGAAATAGATTTTCCTTTTAATTTTTCAGGTTCTGCCAACATATGATGATCCTTCATCAGTTTTCTAGCCTTATTGACCATGTAAGTTGTGACACCAAATTCATAAGCGGTCTTCTGACAGCTCTAACTACTCGGTAGACGAGTTACTCATTTCAAAACCTCTTGTCTAGATGAGATTTTACATTTTTCTTTCAAAAGTTCAATGAGGCAGTCTAAATTTTTACAGTCAGTACACTACTTTTCGTTTGATTGAGCCAGAGTCTCTAGAGGAACATTTAGATCTGTTGCAAATTTCTTCTGCAATATTGAACTTGCCTCTGCTGATTTTCTTTTTCCATAGCTTTGCCGTTGGTTTTTATTCACCCCATGCAACTTGACAGGCGTGCATCCAGCATTTCAGATACTTAGATTCAAACTTCAGTGCCTTCTGGTATAAAAAGTTCCTGAGGTGCACTTTCATTCTCAAGATTCCCAGGTTTTGAAATAGTTTCATTCAAACTTCCAGTGTCTTCTGGTACAGAAAGTTCCTGAGGTGTACTTTAAGTGTCAAGATGCCGACGTTTTGAAATAGTTTCATTGTAGAAAGGTTTAGGGCGAGATTCAGGTGAAACACAATGCGAACGTTTTCCGCGTCGAACAGGGGAAATTTCGAAATATATCAATGTTTCTTATTCAACTGAAACAAAACAATCATGTTTTGATCACGTGACACCGCGATAGGTTTGTTCATTGGAAGTATTCTGGGGACTGAAATACGTTCGATTCGAACTCGATCGCGCGCGTTTCACTTGAATCTCGCCCTTAGTTCCTGTTATTCGAGCTCGACACTGGGGACATAACTTTTGCACTAGTTTAAGATTACTGTGTTCTTTTGCAAATTCAAATGACACAGATCACAAACTCTTCTTGATGCGTCTACTATGAGACTGAAATGGATTACAACAGTACCTTTGAAGTTGATCATTTGATGAAAGCAGCAATTTTTCTTGGTGAAAACAAATAACTGTGATATTATTAATTTGCTCACTTTGCATGTCAGACCTTAGTATAATGAGTTCTTTTTGCTCTTCTGTAAAACTATCCCATTTAAAAAATCCAGTTTGCCGTGAATAACTGATTTCATGACATTTATTCTGCAATATATCACCAACTGTGCAATTTGACAATGTGCCTGACATTGGTATGCTACTTGTTGTAACAATAAAAATTTAATACAGTATTCATTAAAACCTATTTCAAATTGCTGTGTCCATCCACAAAGCTAGCCAAAGCACAATTTTGTTCGCATTCTGTTAAAGGTAAATAAGTACTGTAACTTACAGGAATTCAATTCTTTCAATAAACTTCGTTCCTTCTATTGACTTGAATGCCATACAGAATTCCAAAGATTTATTGGCTGATGGATGACTGCCAAAAACAAAAGGGTTAAATTAAAAATAATTCTAAATTTTAACTTTAGAATTCTTTTTAATTTATCACTGTGTGTGACATGCATTTTTTGCTTTTGCTTGTTTTACGTTTTCCGATGCAAGCACTTTTATGTATTTTCTAGTTTTTGCAAATGCCTGGAGTAGTCGTTGAATTTCTGATATAAATTTAAAAGACAGGGAAATCGACTAACGTTTCTGATTTTTTTCATGTTCAGTATAAATGTTGCATATGAAACTCCTCATATATAGGTACACCCTCCAAAAAAAGTATTCGAGCAAGAGAGAAATTTCCTACGTTCGTTTCGTGTATTAAAAATTATTTATCATAGAATATGAATTAGGCTATGTATAAATATGAATTTCCATATTTCTGTCAGGTTGTGCGTTTTTCAAAAACTCAATTATTATTCGCAAATCTAAAATAGGAAATTTCTCTCTTGCTCGAATACTTTTTTTGGAATGTGTACATACATACAATATTTTTTTCTGCTTCTGAGCAGAAAGTCAAGATGAAATTTTTTTGAGATGTAGGGTTATTCCATTTTAACAACATATAAAAATTTAAAACGTGTCTGTGATCAGACATGTCGAAAAAAATTCATGGTATTCTTAAGCAAATGCAATAGTCATGCATAAACTCGATATGCAAGATATGCAAATTTCGATAATTTTTGGAATCAGCGTAAAAAGTTACTCCAAGAAACAAATTTTCACTTCAGTAACTTTTACAGGTAAGGAGTTATTTAAGGAATTGAGAAAAATGTTGGCGCATCTTCAGAAACCTTAAAAATTTGCATAATTAATTTCTCGGTGATTAACTATCGTAGAATCTTCAAAATTGAGATTTTGTTGAAATCTTAACCCATAAATCCTCTATATAAAATTTGAGGAAAATCTAAATTGGTGTGGTGAACTCTTTCCAGTTTGTGTTTGATTTGGCGTGGAATGACTGAATGGTGTAAATTCTGAGTGACGATGTGGGTTTTAATGTTATAATGGATTTTATTTCGGATCCTTTTTTCATGGTGGATGTTAAAGTTTTTCATAAAGCTGTTGTTGATTTTGAACGTATGGTGTCTTAATCATCCCCTCGACGGCGATACCACAAATGGACGCTCGTCCAGGAGTCGAGCCCGGGACCTCTCGCACCCAAAGAGAGAATCATACTCTAGACCTCTTGCACCCAAAGCGAGAATCATACCCCAAACGGGGGCCCGTGCGGCTGTGTTATAGATGATGTTAAAGTGATCTTGGCTCCAACAGTTGAAAAGATCGTGCTTGATGGCTGCTTCGGGACTAGAAACTTTCTCAGTACAGATAAGCGACATTCTCAACTTTTCTTGCATCATATCAAGTTATTTTTAAACCAGCATTCTGTTAATTTAAAGTTTATTATTGTGTGCTTATGATATAAAATCTAAAGGACACCACGAGTGATAGAGAATAGTCGCTTTTAGTGTTTTACAATATTTTAAAGTGTCTTATAGTATTTCAGAACAGTACACTGTTTTAATGAAGTGTTTTAATGAGCGTAAAATCTTATGAATGTAATGTTTGTTTTAACGAATGCAATGTTTTAATGAATTTCAAATTTTTAGCTCATGTGTTTTAATTAAACATTCTAAGTTTATATTTTATCATACATTTTAAGCTTATATTTTTAAACTGTTATTTATGTCTTAATGTTATTTTAATTGGACCATCTCTGAATGTCAATATGTCATTCCTGGGAAAGGTGAGGAAGGAAATTTTGGTTAGATTGGGTCAAGAAATGGGTGCTAAGGTAAATCAGGAAATGCGTGTTATTGACATAAAGAAAGCAATTATAGAAAGTGCTGTTTTACGAGGAGGTATTCGCAAAGTATATACTTGAGAGATTGACGCAGGAGAGTGAAATAGAGTTGCAAAATATTAGGCAAAGGGCGGAGGAGGCAAAAAGAAAACTAGAGTTCGAGATGGAGGAAAAAAAATGAAATTTGAGCTCGAAACATTGAGATTAGAGAATAAGACTAATTTCGATAGTAGTCTATCTACGGTTGTTGGGTCGAGTCCTTGTTGTGAGCTGATCTTGGTAATGCATAGATATGATATGAGGGAAGACATTGGCTTATATTTGGTGTTGTTTGAAAGGCATGCTAGGTTAGTGGGGGCGAAGAGAGATTGTTGGGTTGCCCATCTGCTGAAGCTACTACCCTACAAAATAACACAGCTAATTGCTCGCGAGCCGAAAGATAAGGCTAAGAATTACGAATATGCCAAAAACCTCCTTTTAAAAAGATTTAAGCTCACTTCTGAAAATTTCGACAGTCGTTTTTTAAACATGTTAAGCGTGATGATAGTACTTGGCAGGACTTTCGTTATGAATTAGGAAACTATTTTGAAGATTGGATCTCCGGTTTGGGAGTAACTACGTTTGAGCAGCTCAAGTACTTGTTAATAACTGAGCAGATGATAAAAGAATTCCTTTGGAGTTTAAAGGGTTTTATTTAGATAAGTGGACAAATATTAGTTCGCCAGCCGTACTCGCCGATAAAGTTGAATATTGAGAATGCGAAGAGATCTTATGCGTGGGAACTTGAAAATAAGACAGAGAGCTCAAGGTCATACCAGGGGTACGTTCAGAGGGATTCTTCTGTTGACGTTGGTGCAAATTTTAGAGCCAGTGGGAGACGCACAGGCACAGAGGTATGGAAAAAATACTCAGTTAGGTGCTTCGCGATGGGCGCTGGAAGGGGGGTGCACTTGCACTCCCCTGGAGTTTGAAGAAAGTATAATTAACCTGAAAATATAAGTAATTTGTTTTACCCTTAGGACAGTAAAAAAAAAAGAGCATTAATGTGTGTGTGTGATATTTTGAATTCTATGTGCAACTGTCGCATTAAATTAGCTGTTTAGACCTGTGTTTGTCACTTTATATTTCCTGTACATAAATTTTAAACTTTTGAGAAGTCATCCAAATTTTTATTTTGGGATAATGTTGGCGCACGCACCAGCCCTCATAATGTATTGACCAATGCTTATGGTTGTAGTAGTGTTGAATGCCTCACGGGTATCTGCCCACAATTAGGAGAAAATATTTTATATATGTACTCGAATATTATCGAGACTATTTGTCTCGATAATATTCGAGGTAGACGGGACTGGGCCTGTCTTTAACTATCGAAATCATTAAATTAATAAACAGATAAATGGAAATAAAGCAATTTTTGTGATTTGAGTGCATATTTAAATGAAAAATGTAGTTTACATATTATCACATTACTGATTAGAGCTGGTTAATAATATCGGAAAATAATAGTAAATTGTTTTGTATTGACACGTTGACTCGTTTCCGTATAGCAGTATCGCGCCATTGCCAAAGCAGCATGTCAACACTGCACAGAAATGTCTATGAGGACATCTACAGAAAAAATAAACCCACTTTTTTGGGGAGAGGGATTTCTGATAGGGCTTCCGGGTGCACCAAGTATTTGAATTCTTGTCCTGCAATAAAAAAAATCGCCTGTGTAATATGTGTTGGTCATTTATTTGGGAGCTAAACTGATTTTTTTACTAACTGAGATGCATGGAAAACTAGAACAATCGAGACTCTACTTTGAATATGATTAAATGCAATTATTTTAAGACTTAACACTTAAAGTTTAACATTTATTTTAACATTATACAGTTAATTTTTCAGATATTTAAACTCAAAAACTATTAGATGAAAATTTGTATTTTGACTTTTTTGACATGGTGATTTTTCAAATATTAAGTGAATGCATCACTGCGTCACTTTCGAAACTTGGGCTCTGTTTTAATATGTGAATTTCCTTGCCAAGTGCACTTAAGGCAAACCTGCACATTGGGTATTTACGTAACATGTATATGAAAACGGCCAAAACTCAAAACCGTTAGATTGACAGCTGCGCGGCAGGCCAGAACTATTGACCTTCACATTTCAGCCATCTACCATTTTCAGCACTGGACATGGCGGAGACCCCCTAAGCTAAAACTTGCTATGTACCTCAATGCTAGAGAAAATAGATTTCGCTTCAGTTTTTCTGGGAAAATTCGTCTGTTTAAATATATAACAATGTTATCAAAATTGCATATAATTTAAATAATTAATTATTAGTATACTTACATTGAGGTAGTATTAATTAGGCCAAATTAATAGTTTAAGATTTTGTACTTTTCAGCTGCGATGTTTCAGCTGCGATGACTATGACGATGTTTATTTCACATATTGATGTTACATTTTCCAGTCAAGGTTCTTCTTTCAAACGCCAAATAGTCTAATTTTTTATATGTATGTATACAGGGTGTCCCTGAAGGTAGTTAAAATACATACAAAGAAGCATTTTTCTGCATTGCAAAGTTTGGTCGGAAATGAAAACTGTAGATAGTTTCAGCACGATATGGCTCCAGCCTATTTCGCAAATAGGACTATATTCCGTATGCAGTGCTGTTTACATTTTGATGTTAGTTTACATGTTTGATTTGGCGTTGGTTCTGGCGCCATCGTGGGCGATGCTCAGCGGGAGTGAAGTACCCTGCCGATGGTTGTTTAGGCTGGCAACCAAAAAAAAACATGTACATCGTCACTTTGGGAATTTGAAACTGTTTCATGTTATGGATGGACGGGAATGAAATGTGCTATGTTATTGTATGAAAAGAAGTGTGTGTTTGTTTGTTAGAAATATGGTTTGAATATAAAGCTAAATTAAAAAAATCTGATGTGTCCAACACATGACTTCCTTGCACGTCTATTAATTCAAAAATGTTTTTTACGCACTTCCTCTAAACTTATTTGTTTGAAAGAGATAAAATATCAATAATAAGGTTTAGCGATTTCTAGCCAAATATTTCGATATCGCCCAGCTGAGTTCAATTTGAAAGATTTCCTTCTGACACTTTATTGGGCGATATTTCACCAAAAGCCGACAAACTTGAGATAGTTTGCGAGATTTTGGGGATAGCAAAGTAGTCATTGACCACAGACTTTCAATGAATTGAATGCATCCATACACCTTAATGTATTTAAAGTCATTTGGCTCACCCTGTAAATAAATTCCCAGTCGATTGCTGTCAAAAAAGATATTGAAAACAGTTAGATATTATAATATAGTTCTAATACAAAAGTTCAAAATTCTACGGGTTAAAGTTTTAGAGTTATACAAAATACGAAATAATTTTTGGCGCCAAATTTGGCGATATTTCGGCGAAACTCTTCAATGTCGACGACATTTGGCGAAATTTTAAGCATGGACCAACAATGGCAGATTATCGCCAAAACTCGCCAAGAACGATGACAAATGGCGATACTTTGGGCATGGACCAAATGACTGACTATCGCAAAATTTGGCGACATTTCGGCAAAACTTGCCACGGTCGAGGACAGACGGCGAGATTTTGGACATGTACCAAACAATGACTGACTACAATTGTATTATAATGAAGATGTCCATAGACATTAAAGTACTGAAATTCTTTTCGGTGGTCCTGTAAAGAAACTCTCCAGTAGATCGGAACCAAAAATCGAGATGCACAACTAGATGTTACAACAATCTTATACATGAAATTTCATAATAGTTTTTGAGATTTGAGAGTTAAATATGCACACACGTACACCAAAAGTCGCCAAGCTTGGCGACTTTTGGCATAGTTCTTGAGGGAGGCACGTGACCGTGGTCGGACCATTACCTAACTTATGTGGTAGGACGGTATTGTGCTTGAAATGGATGAATGCCCCTAAAATTGCCATTGACCGTAATGTATTGGAAATCTTTAGGAGTGTTCCTGTAGCAGAACTGTAAATGATAAAGACACTTTTTTTAATGGAGAAATTTATTTTCTAACTCTTTACAGCATATATCACTTCTGAGTCGTTTGAAATAGCCTAATACCTCTAAAAAACGCTTTGATGAATTTCGGCCCATAGAGCGTAATGTACACTCATGTCCATAAATTAAGGATAATTCAGAATCACACAGAAATTGATCTCTAAAATAAAAATTTCACCTGTGGAATGATCACACACATCTTGAAGAAGAATATGCAAATTACAAGAAACCACCAGATGGCGTGGATGGTACGTCACAATGACGAGAGTGTAAGAGAGGGGTATATAAGGAATGGTGGCAAAGAATTAAAATTGTTCACAAGCGCTGTGAAAGCCTTTCAGTGCAAAAACCACATAGTTATGGCAAAAAGGAGGCATTTGGATGATGTTTTACGTGGCAGAATTATCGGACGACTGGAATGTGGACGTACCCAGCTGGAAGTATCCGAGGAACTTGGAATCGCCCAGAGTGTCATCTCCAGGCTTTGGCAACGATTTCAAGATGATGGTAATGTGAGTAGACGTTACAGCACAGGTCGCCCCCGAGTTACAACGCCGAATGAGGACCGCTATTTGGCAGTTACTGCCAAAAGAAACAGACGGAGTACAGCATCAGACCTGTCTCGTCAGCTCTCTTCAGCTAACGGTACGACAGTTTCAAGGCAGACCGTGTACAGACGCTTAGGGCACATTGGTCTATATGCTCGTAGGCCTGTCAGATGTGTTCCACTTACCGCAACTCACTTTCGCCTGCGATTAACCTGGAGTAGAGAGCATGCATTGTGGACACCGCAACAGTGGTCTTGTGTGATGTTTTCCGACGAGTCCAGGTTTAGTTTGGAGTCTGATTCTTGCCGGACATTCATCTGGAGAGCGCCAGGTACCCGTTACCACCAAGAGAACACCATTGAAAGACACCGTTACGGTGGTGCAGGATGGCTCGTTTGGGGAGGAATTATTCTTGGTTCCAGAACTGACCTGCATGTTCAGAGTGTAACGATGACAGGCCACATCTATCGGGATGTCATTCTGGAACAACATGTACGTTTGTTTCGGGGCGCCATGGGTGCTGAATTTGTGTTTATGGATGACAAGGCCCGTCCTCACCGTGCAAACATTGTAGACGAATGCCTTCAATCGGAGGATATCACCCGTATGCATTGGCTAGCATACTCACCGGACTTGAATCCAATAGAGCATGTGTGGGATATGCTTGTCCGACGAATTGCAGCCCGTCAACCCCCTCCCACCTGTCTACCGGAACTTCGGAGTGCATTGCTTGATGAGTGGTGTAATATTCCCCAAGATCAGATTGATCATTTGATACTCAGCATGCCTAGGCGTTGTCAGGCCTGTATTGCATCGTCCGGGAGACATACTCCGTATTAACCATCCTACTAACCATGTTATACTGTTTTTTGTAAATAGGTTCTTTTTTGAAATTTGGTCAAGGGAGTAAAACTTGCAATTTTTATTAATTATGCCAAACATATAGCATCTTTTTTGCTCTTTACTTTTTGTTTAATAAATAGACTTTACAAATAAGTCAAATTTGTTTTGCTTCTTTCTCTTTCTTTGCCTGAACTTCATTATCCTTAATTTATGGACATGAGTGTATTTCGAATCTTTTGGGCGGTTCTGTAGATAAACTATCCAGTCGAAAGGAACTGAAAGGAGAGGTGCACAACTAGATGTTACAACAATCCTAAATATAAAGTTTCAACATTCTACGCCTAATAGTTTTTGAGATATGCGAGTTTAATGAATTTCGGCCCATTGAGCGTAATGTATTTCGAATGTTTTGGGCGGTCTTGTACATAAACTATACATTCGATTGCGACCAAAAGGGGAGGTGCACAACTAGATCATAGAACAATCCTAAATATCAAATCTCAACATTCTACGACCAATAGTTTTTGAGATATGCGAGTTACATACATACGTACGTACGTACAGACGGCATGGAAAAACTGACCACAATAGACTCGCCGCTGGTCAAAATGAATTGCAGACGCGTTAATATGATCGTGCATGCTAGCCTACGATAAGATGCATCGAAAAGATTCTTTAAATTAAATTTAGAGGTAGTCAAAATCGGTTTTTTTGTCGAAATTTGGCCCCCAAAATTTTTCGGGATCACATTACTTCCTTATACTACGTACTGGCTGGTGTGTGTGTTTGTTAGAAATGCAGTGTCAATATAAAACTAAATAAAGGAAAGTTAGAAATGCAGTGTCAATATAAAAGTAAATAAAAGAAAGCATGCTGGTGTTACGTTATAAGGCAGTGGATATTAGGGACATTTCTGAACGGTTAATTAAAAAAAAAATAAAGGTAAGTGCTTTTTTTAACGAATCTTTGCAATGTTTAAGGTTTTTAATGTGAATTTTAAATTGATATTTGATGTTTTTATGCTATCTTGAGTGCTATTTATGTGCTATTTTAATCATACTGACTTTATATGAAGTGTACAACTAGGTTGTTTAATCCACCGATGTTTTTTGAGTTGAAAACGGGCCAGTGTTTGTCCAGTTTACATTAGCTGTACAACTAGGTTGTTTAATCCAGTGATGATTTTTTGAGTTGAAAACGGGCCAGTGTTTGCCCACTTTACATTAGCTGTACAACTAGGTTGTTTAATCCACTGATGATTTTTTGAGTTGAAAACGGGCCAGTGTTTGCCCAGTTTACATTAGCTGTACAACTAGGTAGCTTAATCCACTGTAGTTTTTTTTAGTTAAAAAATCGTCGACTGTTTGCTCATTTTAAATAGCCTGTTACTGAATTTGCTGATGTTTTTTAGCTTAAATATGGACGGTGTATTTTGTTTTAATGTTTTTGTTAGTGGAATATATGTGCAATTTTAATGTGTTAAAATACTTTGACTTTGCTGATCATGCAAAATGGTTGGCGACAGTCGCTGGGGCTTGGCAACGGCCAAGCTCCAGCGACTGTCGCTGTGTTTACATGGGGTGTGCACCGGCTTGTATAATTTTACCCGCAAATAATGTGCGTAATTACCCTATCGTAATCTTTGACCCCCGATCGTTTGGACAAGTTGAACTAGTCGCTTGGCCAACACGTTCATTAGATTAATCAAGTATCGAATTTTGCTTTTGAGGACACCTCAAGGCACTCGTTTACGAGACTCCAGTTGACACAGATGAGGGCCTCAATGCAAAACTTTAGTAACCGCTGCAACCGTTCGTGGAACACCTGGCATCTTCGAAAGCGTACGCCAATCATTTGCTAGACGCTACCAGCACATTTGAGCATTTACAGTAGAGCTTTTTCATTTCTTTTGCATTCGCTATATTTCCATCTACACTTTTTATTTCTAACCCCACTCTGCTAATCTGCTATACAAAAAATGCTTCTTTACATGCATTTATTCTTAAAGTTTGGACTATGCATTCAGGAACACCTTGTATATGTATATATACTTATATGTATATATCTTGGGTGCACCCCCCCTGGAAATTATCCTACCGGCGCCCTTGTGCTTCGCATGTGGTGGGAGTGGTCACCAGTGGGCAAATTGTGACAAATAGAATAGAAATAATGCCAACCCATCGCCGGTGGTTGGGTACGATGACAGGAATATTGGAGTGGAGGTCGGATACGCTCAACAGATTCATTGCACAGAGAGGCGAAGCACTGTGGTTAAGGAAACAAACAAAACTGGAAACAACAAAAATGGGTGATTTGACAGTGACTGCTCTGGTGGACGCCGGAAGTGCAGTACGTCTTTTACATGAGGACATTTATAGAAGGCTCTGTGACCCTCCAGAACTTGAGGGTAGCCCTATATGCTTAGTAGGATTGGGAGACTATGAAGCGTGGACCAAGGGTTCATTTAAATATGGAATTATAGTGAATGAACAGGAAGTTTTGCTGAACCGGCATGCTGTTTTCCCTATGCTGCTAAACTATGAAGCGTTAGTCGGAAACGATATCCTAAAACACGCAGCCTTAGTTATTGATAATAGCGATGTAAAAGTTCGTGTGTATGGGAAACCAGTTGCTCTAAATACACAGTCCTCATGTATAAAAACACTGGTCAAACCTCTCGAAGTCTCCGAAAAAGGAAAATATACAGCTTGTGCCATTGGCACCAGTCCGTACTATATCTCAACCTGTGATTACTCCAGAGCAAAAGATGGAATATTTTGAAAAAAGTAATATAACCCTTACAGCAGCAAAACTCTTAACTATGATTAAGGAAAGTAACTGGGGACTGAAGAAATTCAAAATTTAATCGATGTTTTATTACACAAGGGGGAATTCCAGGATCAACCAGATATGATCAGAAAGGAAGAGAGGCAGAATATACAAACAATCCAAGCGGAAGGTAAAAGGACTCGTAATAAAAAGAGAAAGGCGGGGCCGCAATACAGAATTGGCGACTTAGTTGCAGATAAGAGAGCACAGTTCGGATCTGGCCTAAAATTCGAACCTAAATTCTTCGGACCCTCCTCGAGATCGTTATGAAGTTGAGAGGAGTGGTGAGCATGCTGGTCCTCGGACAGCCACCGCATCAACTGATCTGATGAGACATTTTACTGGATTTTTAAAAAAGTTACTGTTTTTACAACTTAATTATACATTTGACTGTCTTATTATTGTGTTATTTTAAATACTCATTTTAATCTGCTTATTTTGAATATTGATTTTAAACGCATATTTTAGATACCATAATAAATGTTTGGTGTTAAAGCTCGGTCCATGGGGTCAGTGACGACCAGGATGGCCGAGTTTGTGGGAATTATCCCAGACAGTCAGATACCTTCCCTCACCCTCTTACCGTCAGCGGCCAGCGAGTGTAAACTAGAGATTAGAGTTCTAGTGCTGGCGCTACGAACGACTCGGGGAAACGATGATTTTGTGATCACTGGTGATGAGTCGACAGTTCCTGAAGGACAGAGGTGTGTGTGCCATGTGAGGTTTTTTTCTAAAAGAACTTAGGGAATGATGATATAAGTCTAGGTGTAATGGTCAAAATTCTGAGTGATGATGCGGGTTTTAATGTGATCCTTTTTTCATGGTGGATGTTAAAGTTTTTAATAAAGCTGTTGTTGATTTTCAACGTATGCTGCCTTAATCATCCCCTCGAAGGCGACACCACACACACACACACACACACACACACACACATATATATATATATATACAGGGTGGCCATAATTAAACTGCAAGTGTTCAAGGGGTGCTGGAGAGAAAACTACCAGGAATATTCCAGTGAAACTTGGTATCTACACGTTTTAGAACATGCGCAAGTGAAATATGCAATAAACAAAATCGCCATTTTCACCCGATAGATGGCGCTATATCGTGTTTCAATGCTTATGGACGTCATATATGCAAATTTTAAGCCCATCGAACAGTGTAAAAACAAGACCACATTGAGTAATGATCAATCATGACTGAATAAGAAGGAACGTGCATTGTTAGTGAAGATATTCTATCAGAATGGTAGCAATTATTCAGCTACTCTGAAAGAATACCGGCGTATGAAACGATTAAGAAGAGGTCCAAAGAGTGTCAATGAGAATAAATAATGGTTTAATTGTTTTCCAAAGCGTCTTTATGAATTGTTTCATTTGTGATCTTAATTTACGTTAATTTCTGATTACATGTTACTGTAAAAATTTAATTACTGAAGCGAATTGTATGGAATTTTGATAAACTGTACCGCCATCTATCGGGATGTTTTATATTGTTTATATGCCTCTTAGAATGTCACTATGCTCTGTCTATAGGTTTTGGAAGTTGCATATGCCACCGGAGAGCTTTAAAATACGGTACAGCGCCATCTATCAGGTGAAAATGACGATTTTTTTGCATATTTGACTTGCGCATGTTCTGAAACGTGTACATACCAAATTTCACTGGAATATTATCGGTAGTTTTCTCTCCAGCACCCCTTGAACACTTGCAGTTTAATTATGGCCACCTTGTATATATATATATATATATATATAGCATCGTGGCCAAGAGAGAGTCTTAGCTGGCTGGCAAAAGCCGGAGCGATCCTCGAACACGCGTACGGCTGCCGGTGGAAGAATGAGTCGGAGGTCTCTATTGCGATTACGTGATTTTATTGGACGATTTGATACAAGTTTCTTTGGCACTTGTGGTCACGCGAAAAGTCTCTGCTGGGCTGCGTCAGCCACTTTTATTAACTTTTGAGCTCATGTCACACGACCCGTGCACATTGCAATTCTGGAAGCGGTTTTTCATGGTTTGTTATGACTTTTAAGACGGCAGATTGACTGGGCGCGGCGACCGTCTAAAAAATTACAAAGGAATTGCAAGGGACCATGTATTAGTTGCGGTTTTTGAAAGTGAATTCCTTTGTTCCAACTGCATTAAAATTGCGCAGTTCTAGATATTTGAGATTATAGGGGGCTTTTGATTTATTATGTTATATATATGTATATATAGGTCTTTTTCTTTTTTCCCCGATGATAAAATAAAATGAATTTCCAAAGGTAAAAAAGCTGCCCGTTAATTTTAGTTTTCATATGATATGTTTTTGAATCAATCAACTACTGTCTACTGAAAAACAAGCACCTTCAGAGAACGGTTATTAAAAATTATACAACCTTCACGCAGGGTGCCTATGGTAACCTATATTCAGAAGTTCTAATGCACAATTTCTTGTACTTACACCTCATTCTTGGAGTTCCATACCCTGTCAGCTGGGCTAACATGATCGCTATCTATATGAACAATTACTTACCAAACTTTCACTTGGGATTCACTGAGTCCAAGTGCAGAAGCTAAATACATTCTTTCAGGGCCGACCATGTACTGTTGGCGTTCAAATTCCAATTCTAGCCTCTCAAGTTGTTCTGGAGTAAAAATTGTTCGAATTCGTTTCATTTTGCCACTGTGAGAGATGACTTTTTGAGAACCTGCACAGCTGTGTAGCGAATTAGTTGATTTTGGGTTTGGACTTGTGCTTTTCGATGCCAGGTTGAATCTGTCAATATCTGAAGAATTTGTAGTCCCAGGAGGCAGCACCCTTGATTTACTCTCTGAAAGAAATAGATACATGTGTTTATATTATTACATATGCATTTATATATGTAATAATTACTAGAACTCACTCTGCATTAGTAATATTTATTTTCTCTGAGGAGCAGGGTTGTATTCTGCTTTTGAATAAGGAAGAGTTGAGAGCAATTTCTTCTGTCTTGATAGAAAAAGTTTAAGGTATTTATTCTGTTTTCATTTAATTATTTTGTTTTTTCCATGTATTTAAATATTTTTGATTACGAAGCTAAGTCCTGTATATACGTGTTTCCCAACTAATGATGCTTGGACCGATGCTTGTCTTCGCTGCCGGTCCACGAGCATCAAAATTCAAAAGTAATCTGCAGAAAATGTAGCTCTATTTAAAAGTTATATTTATATAGCACTTAATTTGGCAAACAAAATACATGCTTATATAATATTTATTATTTTTTCCAGACGCTTGTCCGCGAAATATTTTTTCTACTTTTGCTGGTCCGCAAACGTAAAAAGGATAGGAAACACTGATATAAATTTTTAAATGCATAACGTTATTGCTTCTATTACTTTATTCATTTTTGTATCTTGTCGTCAATTCGCTCCTAGCAACCCTGTCGATGGGTTCTGGGTTGCTGTGATTTTCGCCAGTAGTCGTCTCTATTTGTAAGCCTAAACCTGGCATCGTTGTACTCTCTTGACTCATTTACATTTAAATAGTTAAAGAAATTAATTGTTGATTTTTTGTCTTACAGTCCACTTTTTCGTTTCGCACCATTTCTTGTCCTTGATCATCGTCGGAGGACCAATGAGGAAACAAACTATCGTAACGTTGAACAGGCAGTTAGGTAACCTGAAAACAAAAGTAACCAACCTCACCCAGTATTTAGATGATTTTGTCCCGGCATCGGATAAAACCATTGAACTCGATTTGAAATTAAACTATTTAAAAAAGCACAAAGAGATTGTGGAGAATTAAGACTCCACTATTTTAAGTTAATGGAAGAAATAAATGTTGTAGTTAAAGAACACGATTTGGATATTCTTGTTGACTCGTTGCAAGAACAGGAGGTGAGAATTCAATCTATCCTCTCTTCTATTAGTAAAGTTGTTGACATATCTGATATGAATATAGAACATTCTATTTCGAATGACGTAAGCACAAATATAAAGGTGAAATTACACCAAATACATTTATCAGAATTTTTCTGATCGTATCAAGAACGGGGACTCTTTAAATCAAAATTTGACTCCCTTATCACATCTAATGAAAGTTTAACAATAAAAACTGCACTATTTACAGGCTTCATTAAAGGGAGAAGCTAAACATTTGCAAACACCAAACGATACATTCGATTCATTATTAGGCGCTTTGCAACAAAGATTTGAGAATAAAGTTATTATTGCATGTTCTCACATCAATTCTGTTTTGTCCTTGAATAAATTAAATAATGAATCGGCAAGGGATCTAAGAACCCACTTGATAATATTCAGAAGCATATTTCGTCTTTAGAATTGTTTGATTTGAAACCTGACTAACTTTCTCAGCAAAGATTGGTTGCAATTATTGTGTTAACCAAATTAGATCAAGAGACTCGTAGGTAATACGAAATGACCTTGGACAGTACTGAATTTCCCGATTCTTTTTGTCAAAAAGATGTCAAATTTTCGAAAGCTTCAATGCTTCTTTTCATAACCAAAACAAGCAAAAGAACATTCCCCTCCATTCTAAGCCGAAAGTGTTTCTTTCGAAATCTCATCCTAATAATTGTGCCTTATGCAAACAAGCACACAGTTTATTTAAATGTAAACGCTTCAATTCAATGAAGGTTAATGAAAGATTTGATGTAGTAAAAAGTCATAATCTTTGTATAAATTGTTTATCTCGATTGCATAAATTATCGGATTGCCCTAGTGTTCGAAATTGTTTCTGTTCTAAACAGCATAATTCATTATTGTGTTGAAGATTGAATAAGAGTATTGGTAATCATAAACATGCCTCACAAGAAACTACTGATAACTTGAAACGGAAGTAATAAATTCAGAGTCAAATGTGAATTCCCCTACCTTCGCGCCTAGGGTTGCCAGGTCGCCAAACCAAATAGCTGGACAGACCAGCCAGTTTGGTCGGACATTTGGGTAAAAAGGCCGGACAGCCTACAATATTGAGGATTTTCTCTCAGTATTAATAGGTACAACAAAAAAAAATTGTCTGTAAAATCAAGCTTTTTTTATTACCATCTTGTTAAATTCTAATAAAATATAAATAACATCGAATGCCAAATCAGTTCAAGTACTTTTTTTACAGGTGACTTTGGCTGATAAGTAATAAGCATAACAAAAGCTGGACACCGTTAAGTTTGGCCGGACATGCAATCAAAAAGCCTAACTATGTCCGGCTTTATCCGGACGCCTGGCAACGCTATTCGCGCCTTCGTATCAAGGTGACAGTCAGTCTGCATTACAAGCTGGGAAAGAGGAAGAATTTATTGGTTCCGGTTTCGTATTGGGAAAAAGAAACAACAAAGTGTGGTTTTAAGTACTGTTATTGTTTTTGGTGAAAATAACGTTGGAAATAAGTACCCGATAACAGCGATTCTTGAGTGCGGTTCAACGGTAAATATTGTCACGTTAGATACTGCATTAGCTTTAGGATTAAGGCTTCGAAAAATAAACACCTTAGTTTCGGGTATTGGAGGTGCATCTCACAAAATAAAGCATGATGTTTCAATTTCAAATAAGGAAGGTCAGTTTAAAAGAATAATTGTTTGGTTATCGAAAGTATTGCAAATTTTACAACAATGTGTAAACTTGATATGAAAGGGATAAAAATTCCTGAGGGCATTAATCAATCAGATAAATCTTTTCATTTTCCGAGTAAAATACATATGTTCCTTTAAAATCAGTTCATTTTTGATCTATTAAAATCTAAAAAATTGAAATTAGCTGTAGGTAATTTGATATTACAATATATTGTGATCGGCTTCACTGCTAGTGCTATTATGCGTCATGAAAACACTAGTTCAGACTTTTCTTTGGGTGTTATTTCAACCCTTCATGCATTAGACAAAAATATTAGATTATTTGGGGAAATAGAAAATTTAACGGATGTGGAAAATCCGGTCGTTAAATCTGAAGAAGAACGATTTTGTGAACAGCATTTTTTAAATACCTTATAAAGGGATGAATCTGGTCGCTTTATAGTACAGATGCCTTTATCTAAGGATCCCAGTTGTTTAGGGGACTCCAAACAAACTGCTTTGAATAGACTCGAGGCCTTATGGGAAAAGTATAGTCAAAAATCCGGAAATGCTGATTTTATATCGTAATTTTATTCGAGAATACCAAACAATGGGTCATATGATAGAGATAATTGAAGAAGAGCCAGCGGTGATGTATTATCTACCCCATCACTGTGTTTATCGTCCTACTAATAGTGCAACTTCACTTCGCGTTGTCTTTAATGCATCGTCTGTTACTTCCATTGGTGAATCTCTGAATTCATTGCAGATTAATGGTGATATAATACAAGAAGATTTATTTTCAATTTTACTTCGATTCAGAATCGACAAGTACGCGTTAACTCCAGACATAAAGAAAATGGTTAAGATGGTTGCTATAGATGAGTATCAGCGCGATTTGCTATGTATCGTTTGGAAACATAATTTTGAAGATTCAGTGAAGAAATATAAATTAACCACCGTAACATATGATACTAGTAGCGCTTCCTATCTAAGTCGTTGAAACAACTTGCAATAAATGATGCTGAGGATTGTGCATTAATTGCTGAAGTTTTGCTTTCAGACGTCTACACGGACGATATCTTAACAGGCAGCGATGATCTGGAATTAGGGAAGAAAATCCAAGCTCAGCTTGTCTCACTGTTACAAGGGGCTTGCATGCAGTTGCACAAATGGGCAGCTAGTAATCTTTACCTATTGCCATATGAATTAAATGAAAATACAGACTTATCTTTTTCCAATCAAAATAAGACAATGACACTTGGGCTTTTATGGAAGTCACAGACAGATTCCTTCTCTTTCAAGGTATCTACTAAGGATGAATGAGGAAATAATTGAATAATTGTAAATTCACCAAAAGAACTGCGCTCTCCACATTTGCAAAATTGTTCTATCCACTCGGGATATTAGGGCCCATAATAGCAAGGGCTAAAATTCTAATGCAAACTTAGACTGGAATGATTGCTTGCCCCCAAACTTAAAATATGAGTGGAATTCTTTTGTTACAAATTTAACATCTAAAAAACTTTTGGTTATTGTCTTTAACATCATTCCATTCCAACAGAAATTCATGGCTTTGCAGATTCTTCAGAGAAGGCTTTCGGAGCCGTAATCTACATTCGTTGTGTTGACGCAAATGGGCAGATCGTTCTTAACCTGTTGTGCTCTAAATCTAAGTTGTTCCTCTATGGACAATCAGCATTCCTCGGTTAGAGCTCAACGCCGCAGTTATTCTTTCCAAATTGGTTAAAAGATCTCTGCAAGTCATAAAAATCCAAATTGACGACATTTACCTTCGGTCAGATAGCAGTATAGTGTTAGCGTGGATTAAGAGACCACTTTCTCATCTCAAGTCATTCGTTAGAAACCGTGTGAACATCATTAACGAGCTTACCAAGATTGAATGCTGGCACCACGTCAGCACCAAGGAAAATCCAGCCGTATCCTTTCGAGAGGCCTGAATCCTGACAAAATTCAGGAATGCGATCTGTGGTGGCTTGGGCCGCTATTTCTACGTCAAGGCGAAATAAGTGAATTCTCTGACCCTGCTTCAGTAGAGAACAATGACCTCTTTTCGCGAGAAATAAGGGGGTCGCCAACCAGTGGAATGTGTGGGTTGCTGGAGACAGTCGAGCCGCTATAAATTGATCAATAGCTGTTCTTCATACCCCAAATTACAGAGAGTTCTTGCTTGATGCAAAAGATTTGTAAACAATGCAAGAAACCCCTTACAACGAGAGATTGGATGCCTTAAAGTCATGAACTTAGTTAATCCTTGTGGACAATAGTGAAAAACATTCAAAGAACTAATTTTGATAAGGAAATACAGTGCTTAAGCACAGGAACTCCGATTCCAAAATCTAGGTAAACTTCTAAATTTATACCCTTTCTTAAATAGTAATGACATCCTCCGCGTTGGAGGACAACTGAAAAACTCTAACTTGCCTGTTTCGCAAACGCACCCAATATTGCTTTCTTCTAACCATCATTTTACTTATGTTGTAATTAAGTATTTTCATACCTTATATTTCCATACAGGTGAAACTACGTTAGCTAATATCAGATTGAATTTTTGGATTGTGGGTGCTAGAAATACTGTCAAAAGAGATCTGCATAGCTGCATCACTTGTTGAAAGGTAAGAGCAAAGGGTTCGCAGAAATTAATGGCAGACATGCCAGCTGCAAGAGTTAATGTTGCGAGAGTATTCAGCAAGGTAGGTATCGATTTTTGTGGCCAATTTCAGTTAAAGCCCTTGCAAAGAAGATATAAAACTATAAGAAAATGCTTCAGTACAGTTTTTATATGTTTTTCTGTGAAAGCGATTCAATTAGATTTAGTGTACAGCTGATCAACTGGAGCCTTTGTTGCAGCCCTAAATCGATTTATTGTTATGCGTGGTCGTCCAGTTGAAGTATATAGCGATAACGGCACCAATTTTGTTGGGACATATAGTAAGTATAACAAATTTATTAAAACTTTATTTAAAAGTAATGAGGAATTAGAAAATTACCTGGCCAGTGAAAGTATAAAATGTCACTTCAACCCACCATCTGCTCCGCACTTTGGAGGCTTGTGGGAAGCAGGGGTTAAGTTGTTGAAATTCCATTTACGTAGAGTTGTAGGTAGTCTGATATTAAGTTTTGAAGAATTTTTAACCCTTGTTGTGTAAGTTGAAGCAGTTCTTAATTTTCGACCCCTATGCCCGCTTTGTAATGATCCAAATGATCTAGTTTCATTAACTCCTGGCCATTTTTTGATTGGATCTTCTATGCTTGCTATGCCTGATCCGGATTACTCACAGGTTCCACAAAATAGATTAAGTCATTGGCAGTTGGTTGAAAAAATAAATAAAATGTTTTGAAAAAACCTTACCTTTCATAAATTAATGTGCTTGAATTAAATATAATTTAAAATTTACTTCTTATGGTCTATTTGAAGGTATATTAAAATTTGAATATGTATGGTTTTTTTTTTTCACCTAACTCTATTTGAAAACTGAAAATATTTGTATTTTTATTTAATATCATTGTGATGGCATTATTTAATCTCATTATCCAATATTGATTGTTATTTTGATAATGTAACCTGTAACTTTAATTTGAACACCTACGTCGTTGCAAGGCGGTGGAGATATGTTATTGCTTGTATTACTTTATTCATATTTGTATCGTGTCGCCAATTCGCTCCTGGCAGCCCTGTCGATGGGTTCTGCGTTGCTGTGATTTTTGCCAGTAGTCGTCTCGATTTGTCAGCCTAAGCGCGGCATCGTTGTAGTCTCTTGACTCATTTAAATTTAAATAGTCAAAGAATAAAGAAATTAATTGTTGATTTTTGTGTACTTTTTCGTTTCGCACCACATATGTTAACTTCCCTTTAACAATTATAACTTAATCCTCGTCACCTAATTATGAAAAATCAGAGAGAAAAAATTTGTCTAGCATTTAATGAATCTGAAATACTATTATAAATCATGCAAAAATATTTTTTTTCTAATGTCGCTTTTTCTAATAGTAATTTCTGCATTTTCGAGTCATTTTGTTATGCTAAAATTAATTTAAAAGGATGCACATATTAGGTAAACGCTGGGTAATAAGAAAAAAACTATACTTAACCTTAAAAAGAAAAAAAAAACAGTAAAAAAGCAGCGTAAACATTTTCTTAATTTTACTCCTGAAACAATGAAGCGAAAACTGTAAAAAATGATCTAAATTGAGTAGTACTGCAATCTATGCACTATTTATGCATCTAGTTAAGAGCCTCATATACTTTCTACATGAATTAATGATATTGATATCACTGAAAGAAAAAATACTAAATTCAATTTTTTTCACTCTAAATATTGCTATTTTAAATAGGAGCCTCATATGAGGTTCAGGGTGACGAGAGGGTTAATGACTATAAAAACAAAATTGCTATAAAATTTTAATCAATTTGTTTTAATCTGTTCTGCGCGCAATTTTTGGCTATTATATTTTTCTCACTTTTTGCTTTATTTTTTAGAATAACTGAATAATAATAATAATAATAATTATATATATATATATATATATAATATTGTATCGTATCTGACTGAAATGCAAGTAATATGCTGTAATGAATCTGAAAATTCTTAAAACAAGAATTAAAAATTACCAAAAATCCAACTATGCATACGAAACGAAAAAACGTACTCATTGTTTATACTCATGGTCACTACTTTTAAATGGTACATTTAAAAACATTTCTCATTGTCTCTGAGTAAAAGATTTTTAATGTAATAAAGAATTAATTAAAAATAATACAGAATTTCAATTAGATATATCAAAATTAGAACTTTTGATACAGGACATATAAAACCGTATTTACTAGTTCCGTGAAAATTGGAAGGCGTGGCGGGGCGAATGTCCTGTGCCCCAAGCCTGTAGGGAGCTCATAATCGTTACGGATACTTTAAAATATAAATGCAAATTTAGCGAATATTTCCCCCTACATTTAATTCGAAAATGCTTTCTCTCACCTTTCTCCTTACATTCATTTTATGAGTGAAATGTATGATCCTATCTATACGAGGTCAAACCTTATGTTTTCTAATAACTTCCCCCTCCTTTCATGCTTAAATTAAGCCATATGGATCTCATTAATTTGCTGGGGGGGGGATATCAGATCTACAGCTAATAATCAGAAGTTATTTATAGATAATATTTGTCCATGGTTGAAGAAATTGACTTCAGTAGCATCAGCATCTCTGATGTAAAACAAAACTTTTCATGCTTAAGCAAGAAAATATTTGTAACCTATTTTTAGCTGTGATTTTACTTAAAAGTTAAATAAAACTGTTTTTTTAATTTCAATTTTGGAAATTTTGTTTTTTTAACGTAAGTATTTTTACTTTTCTATAAAGTTGACAATAATTTCTTTGTTTTGCTAATAATTCATTATACGAACTTTTCAAAACTTTCCTCATACGTTTTTACGAACGATGATGTTTGCACCGAGGTCAAAACATAGATCACACTATTTATGGTAATTCCAAAATAATCCCAAAATGTCAGTCATATTTCTTAACTATGATTCATAGTGTAACTGGATTTGTTTTCCTGAAATTGCATTATTCTAAACGAAATACAATGCAATTTAATTTAATACACGTATGAGAAAACTATGCTGTGTTCACGAAAGATGTTGCATTTATAATAATTTTAATAATAATGAATTTTCATTATTTATTGCAAAATAATGAATATGTACCAAAAAGCATTTACTACGAGCTGTTAGTGTATCTACTACAGAATTAAACAAAAATAAATAAATAAAATAAAATAAATAAAATAAGTAAAAAAAAAAACATAGCGAAAAGTGTTCATGTTCCTGTATGTAGAATTACTAAATAGTCAGGTTTAAATCATGATAACTGCGTAGTCCGGCGTTGCCAGGGGAATTTAGGTATTAGACCATAAATTATCGGATAAAACTGTTTGCTAAGATTAGCGAGGGATATTAAATTCGGAGATAAGCTAAATTGTTAACGGAGACCAGGGATCCTGTTGCATTTTGCGCACTATCACTTGTACTATAAGCAGTAGAAATGAGTTCGGACTCATTTTTTTTTTTAATCCGAGCAATATTATGTAAGTCGGAGCTCTAGCCCGAAGTTTCAGCTAACTAATAAATAAAAGTTAATTACTTGATCGATCGATACAATATCTACTGCCTGCTACTTTGTTCGTATCAAAGACAAATACAGTAGCAAAATCTTAATTCACTAATTACTTATTTCTCGCATAAATCGCTATTTAGAACTTGTTTACAAGGAATATATACAATAAGTGAGAAATTTCTCTTGAGCCCAAGTCTGCCCAAACCCGAACACAATCGTGAATTACAGAGCCCGATTCGGGGCCATCTCATCTCTGAAAAGAAGCAGATAATCTTTGTATTGTGCGTTGCACAGGCCTTCTCAAATAATAAATCAATGCGTGTCCTGGAAGCATTAGGTATTAAAGCATAACTAGCCGAAACATTTCTTCTCTAGTATTAGCAAAAAATCTTAAACTCGTTGACGGGAATCCTGTTGCACTTCTCACACGCAGATAATTTGTAACAAATTTTAATCAAGATAATTTTAACTTCCCATACTTTGAAATTCAAATTTATAAGCGAACGACTATAAAACAATGAGCCCTAAATATAGAACTCAGCGTAAAAATTACTAAGGTTTTCAATAAAGAATATAAACACGTTGGTTGACGCAATCACCTAACTGCTGTTCGAGGACCCTGCTAAGAAAGGTCGGCGTATGTGAATGTGCGCCGTCTTGCATCCGAACGATGTCATTCAGTCCATTTGGCCTCAGCAATTCTAGTATGACACAATTTTGCAGCATGGCTGTAAAGTGAGAGCCTGTCATAGAGCATGTTACAAACCCTTTTAGTGTCACTTCCTCAAAGAAGTAGGGGCGAGAACAATTGCGTCTGCTATGACGCACCACACAGTAACTTTGGCGTCACTATAGGCACTGGTATAACAGTGTGTGGATTAGTGTTTGCCCAGTGCACGCAATTTTTGCTTTTCACGTTGGTGCAATTCGTCTCGTCCGTCCTTAATATTCGAAGACGCCAGTCGCTATCACCATCATATTGTTGCAGAAAACTCTGCTATTCCTGGATTCGTCGTTCTAAAGTTCAGTTGGTTTAGAAATTTCTAGTAAAGAGGCCACTTATCAGGATGGAGAGTCCACTTATCTACACAAACTTTATTGCTTCTAAAACTTCGTTGAACAATCAGTTGTACAAGATTCACGAGCACAATCAAACTGTGATGTGCTTTTAACAGTCCGCTTAGATCTAGATCTGAAGCTCTCACAATTGCTGTATTTCTCACACAAAATAAAACACTTCCACAGGCAAAAATTCAGTGGAAATATTCGAGGGATAACAATAACAGTCCCTCAAGACTCAGCAATAAAGAATTTACATACAGCACTTTAAAATCAGCTTCGAAAACGCTTGCGGAAATACCGCTTCTATCACAGAGCAAAGCAAGCGTACTCACTCAAACCTTAATCCACACTGCGGGAGCTAACTCACACACTGAACTGGGGCTTCTGAAACTTTGTATTTATAGGTAGGGCAGAAGCTGCAAGAAACTTTCAGAAAAGTCTATTTCTCGAGGATTCCACATAAAGCGGGAATTTTCATTACGTCATAGAAGAGAAATGTTAGGCTATTATTCATTGTAATGCAGGAAACGTATCCTTACAAGCCCCATTGGGAAAATCGCGCCAAATGACCGAATTGTCGCAGAGCTTGGCGACTTTTGGCGAAATACCGCCAAATTTGGCTCCAAAAAAAAGTCCCCAAAAGTGAAGTTACCGAAGGCCTACGACAAATGTTTCTCGAGATTTCTAGAACGGCCAAAGAAAAACAATGGGAAACCGAAACCTCCGTATCTCCGGTTCTAGTTGGGGCCGTACCATGGCACAGTGGTTATGCCACTGAAAATGGTAGATAGCCGAAACGTGAAGGTCCAGGGTTCGGGTCCATCGCGCGGCTGTCTATCTAACGGTCTGGAGTTTTGGTAGGTTTTCTCCAGATGTAACGTGAATACGCGTTAGAACCCCTTAGAAAGTCCTCCTACCAAGGCACCCCCCTTGGCAGATCGCCCTAGTGTAGCGTTGCCATAATCACACACAACCGGTTCTAGTTGACGGATTTTGATGCAACAAAAAGCAAAATTTACATATTTGAAGCGTAGAATACAAATTTTTAACTATTTTAAGCCCCAGAAAAGCGGGTTACACCGAAAATTTGTAACATTGCCCCCTTCCCAAGGACTGCAAGTCCCGGGCAGTAAAATCCCCAGTTAAGAGGTCTCACAAATATCTGCAGTGTATAACATTTAACAAGATCTTAAAAACATAATTTAAGCAAATACACACTAATAAATAAATAATAAACGTAATAAACAATTACACTAATAAGTAATAAACAAATGCACATTAAAATCAATATATTACAAATCTGTACACTAAACATGGCGTAAGTGCTGAGTGAAAGAGAGTTGGGGGAAAGGAGGAGACGAGAAAGACAGGAAAGAAATGAGAGAATAAAGAAAGGAGGAATTACGCCACAGTGACAACGGTCTGATACTCAAATAATTAATTACAACCGTGGTAGATGGCTAGCCGATCCTAATGAACAACTCTTGGTTTCGAGTTAGGTGACTTACGAATCCGTACGATAACGTCATTCAGTCTGTTTAGGACTGTGTACGGACCGTCCCACGGCGATTGCAGCTTGGGAGACAGGCCTTTCCGTCGAGTAGGATTCAATAGCCAAACTTTGTCACCTACGTTGAACTCGTGTTCCGTAGCCTTCGTGCCGTAGCGAGTCTTCATCTTCTCCGTCTTCAGGTTGATCCGCTCACGAGCAAAATGATGCACGTCTTCAAACTGTGCCTGGAGATTTTCCATGTACTCCTCTGGCGATGAAGGCGCATCTGGAGGGCGACCAAACACTAGATCGGCGGGAAGACGAAGATCTCTTCCAATAGCATCTGCGAAGGTGTAAAGCCGGTACTCTCATGGACGGCTCTCCTATAGGTCAGCAAGAAGAGAGGGAGCTTCTTGTCCTAGTCCTCTTGATTCCTAGATACCACGAGTGAGAGGTTGTTCAAAATAGTGCGATTAAAACTCTCCATCATGCCGTCGAATTGTGGGTGTAGAGGCGTTGTCTGGGTTTTGCCGATTCCGAGAAGTTGGCGTAGTCCTTTAAAAACTGCAGAGGTAAAGTTCGTTCCTTGGTCGGAATGAAGTTGCAGAGGGGTTCCATATCTGGAAATCCATTCTTGCATCAGAACCTCTGCTACGGTCGTAGCTTCTTGATCGAGCATAGGATACGCTTCGGGCCATTTAGAAAAATAATCTATGACAACTAGGATGTACTTATTGGCATCCGAAGTTCATGGAAGAGGCCCCAAGATGTCGAGGGCAATTCTTTCAAAAGGCGCTCCTACATTATAACGATGTAGTTTTCCACGGCTACGTTTCTTCGGGCCTTTACAGGCAGCACAGGCTTCACAAGCTTGACACCATTTTTCGACATCGTCTCGAGCCCTAGCCCAGTAGAAGTTCTCGCGAACTTTCTGTAGGGTCTTAATTATGACAAAATGTCCCCCAGTTAAGCCACTATATAGCTCTTCTAGAACCTTCGGAATCCGCGAACGAGGGAGTAGTAACTGCGATCGGAGCTTCTTGCCGACGTCCGACTGCCCATTTATGATGCAGGACTCCGTTTCTCAGGCGAAGTGAATCCCACAAAGCCCAATATTCTTTCGTTGCCTGACTACATGACGATATTTCATGTCAACTGGGCTTATCACAGGATTTTTCCTGTAACTCCACAATAGGTTTGATGTCGCTATCAGCTAACGTCTCGCATTGCTAAACCTCTGTCTTGTCTCGCAAACACTTTGTCTCGTCTCGCGTCTCGCAGGGAAATTGCCTGTCTCGTCTCGCGCGAGACGTCTCGCGTCTCGCGTTTCAAAGTGGGCGCGCGTCAAAATTCAAAATGGAAGCCTCCCCATTTCGCTTATCACTGTCTTATATGGAGGATCTGGCATTGCTACGCGGTTGTCAGAGGGCACAAGAAGCAACGCACTACCCATTTTCTTGAAATTTGACATGTAGGGGTTTTTTTGTGTCACTAATAAAAGTCTGAAAGTAAAAAAAATTAAAAATTAAATTTGTATTGAAATTTCTTCCTGAATTAAATTATTTTTCCAAAAAATAAATAATCAACCTATGCTGAAGATATGAATAAATTGTTACAGTACCGTACAATGTTGAAGTGTTCACGCAATTCTGAAATGAGATCTACAACTACTCAACCCATATCTAAGTTTTCAATAATATACACAGTTCGTTCTCCCTGATAAGGCGCAAATTGGACTAAATAGCTAAACCTCAAAGTCAGGCACACTGCAAAAAAAAGTCTGTCAAATTTACAGAAAAAAACTGTCAGCCAGGACGCCAGTTTATTTCCGTATATTTAACAGAAATGTTCTGTAATTTTTTAGATTCTCCATCTCTCTTACAGAAATCTTCTGTGTGTTTTATAGTAGTCCTTTGTAATTTTTTACAGATTCTTCATCAATTTTACAGAAATATTTTGTGTGTTTTACAGAAGTCTTCCGTAATTTTTTTCCAGAGTCTCTGTTTCTTTTACAGAAATCTTCTATGCGTTTTACTGATTTCCTCTTTATTTTTTAAAATTTTTACAGATTCTCCGTTTATTTTATAGAAATGTTTTGTATTTTTTTTTTTAGATACTCAAGAAATCTGTAATTTTTCCAGATACCCTGTGTTTTGTCGACGGTATATTTCTGTCAATGTAGCAGACTTTAACCATTTTTTTACAGCTTGATTTAAGGAATTTACAGAAAAAAACAGTTTATTTATGAAATATATTTTGTATTTATAACAACTTTCTTTTGTTTTTAATAATTCAATACCTTATTTAAAATTACTTAAAAAATTTACTTATTTACAATTACTTAAAAAATTTACTTATTTACAATTACTTAAAAAATTCTGTAATTTTATGATATAGTACTAGCTTCTTTCGACGACCTTCGCCCTGTTAAGTGGTAAAAAAATTCTGCTACGAAATGTGAAGGAAAATAAATTCTTGAGTATGTTTTGAAATCATAGGTGACATTGATTAATTTCAATCAATTCCATCCAAGGGCATACTTTAAAATTAAGTAACTGTAAAAAATAAAATATTAAGGTTGAAAAAAGAAAGATTTATAAGAACGATTTCTATCAATCAAGTAAAACAGTAATCAAAGAAGCTGATTTCAAATGAATCAATGCATTTCAAAGCACGAAAATTTATACAAAAATCAATGTATCAGGGGTGGGAGTGTAGATGTTCCAAGCATATAGTTTAAAGTTTATTTTTTATTGCTTTCAAAAGTATTTCTTGATATTATCCATCAAGTATCCATCAATTTCTATGTTCATGGGGAGGGAAGCGTATCAGTTTGTCATGTCAATTGTCCCTAAATAAATGGTTGGGGTATTTGTAGTAAATGAAGCTAGTGGAAGTATTTACTGTAACGTTTATTTTTTCGGTGATTGTAGCGCGTCATTGTAGTTAAAAGAATATATATGTTTGCTTCTAAACTATTGATTAATGTAGTGATGGCGTCGTTCAAGTAAATACTACATATATAGAGTGAAACCTCTGAAAAACAGCTACGTTGAATCCCATAAAATAATGGCCATTATATGAGACAACCGTTCTTTGGAGGTTCACAATAATGTTAATTCAATAGTCTCAATTCAATTCTGTAAACTTCTAACAGTGTCTGTTTTAAGAGATGACCAGTCTTCGGTGGTGACCGTTAGTAGAGGTTTTAATGTGTATACATATATGCATCTTATTTTTCAGAAATAGTTTTTAGGAGTTTAAAATTATTCTTGCATGATATATCTATGCTTAGATTTTTGTAATATCCATTAATAATCAAAAAAATACGTCAAGAAAAATTGTGAAAAATTAGATTTATTTTAAGAAAAAAAATACAGTATTTATAAAGTAAAAACAAAGCAATATTTACAAAGTTTATTGTTAATAATTTTATAGATTTGCTCCCATTCATGGGTATTTCTTAATATATAATTAGTGGTCAATTAGCTCATATGCCGACATTTTATTAAGTAAATTGAGAATTTTCATATTAACGGCCTCACGTTTTTTTCACATCAGGATACTTCTTGCATCCTCTGTTAGGATTTATTCCAAGCAACACCTAGAAACAAAATAATTTACTTCAGTGAATTAAACACATTTTAAAAATCACATTTTACTTTTGACTCATCTATAAACTGAAATTTGTTAGCACAAGCTAGGAGCATAATAATTTTACTTTTCAGCAACACTTGTTGTAATTACCCCTCGACAGGCACGTAGCCAGGGAAGGGGAGGCTTGAGGAGCTCCCCACCCCGAAAGTTCAAATATGTATGTTTACATACAGGGGCAGATGTAGGGAAACAGGCTCTGCAGCCCCGCGTCTCTACAAGAGAGGGGCACCCAAGTGGCCCCATTACTACAATCCACCCAGTATTCTAAGGAAGGCTTATATTCTAGGGAAGACCCTTATTCGAGAGAAGGCTTATTTCAGTATTTCAGACACTTCAGTACTAAAATACAAAAAGTTTCAGTATATTTTAAAAATGATCACTATGCCTTGCCTATGTCGGAGGGTGGGGGGTTCTTTCTTGCACCTTTCATAGGACCCCATGATACCTATGTTTAAGTTATGGTATTTGAATATTTGAGCCTCCCCGAATAAAAATCCTGACCATGGGCCTGCCCTTGCAAATTAAAATGTCAAAATTACCACCTTGTTTTAAAATAGAAGACTGTATGCATCATTGCTATTGACATACGAAATAAATTTACATGATAAAATATTTTTACTACATTTAACAATATGCTTAATTTTCGTAAATCTTTTTGAAAAAATAATGAATAAGAAAAAAGAATCAAATTTTCAACTTTTTAAAAGGGGAAAGGTCAAATTTTTAAGCATTCCTTTCTTTTTAAATGTAAAACTTTTATAAAGAACTGCTTACAGAGCGATCAGATCTGCACTAATTTTTAATTACTTTCTTACATAAAGTAAATAAAAAACTTTGTAAAAAACACACATAAGATGTTATAGGTAAGAGGATACGTACGTTTCAGCCAAAAATTGTTTTGGCCTTCTTCAGTCCCAAAACAATTTTTGGCTGAAACGTACGTATCCTCTTACCTGTAACATCTTATGTGTGTTTTTTACAAAGTTTTTTATTTATTTTATTGTTTAACACCAGTATTTTGAGTGTTTTTTACGTTACTTTCTTACATATCAAGTATTGAATAAAAAAATTCTATTAATGTTTAGTATTCCTGATTCAGGATATTGGCCACTGACTGAACTTATGATTCGAGATTTTGAAATTTAAAACGTTGATGATCAGACTGTATAATAAGCAAAATATTAAAAAAATACTTTTATAACTAGACACTGATATGAAATGGATTTAAAATTTATGCATTAAAATAAACAATTTATCTTGCACAAAGCCTCACCATGGCACAGTGGTTATATCACTGAAAATGGTAGACGGCCGAAGTGTGAAAGTCCCGGGTTCGGGTTCCATCGCACATCCGTCGACCTAACCGTTCGGTGTTTTTCGTAGTTTTTCCGAAACTTAGGGTAAGTACGGGTTAGACCCCTTACAAAGACCCCCACAGAGGGTAACTCCCTTGTTTTGTCATTCGGACGATTATTTACAAGCGGACTTCGAGCCAAGCACACGAATCCGATATACATGTTCACAACAGCAACAGCTAGTCACTATAGCTGCTGCTGCTGCTGTTGTGATATAGCGCAAGCGCGTTGCACAGATGTGTGCTTCGAATGCATATACACGTGTTCATATACGCAATATGTATTCAGTTATCAAGAGCAGGCACGTATTCAGGAAACATTTTGGGAGGGGGGGGGAGTCCAAACCGTAAAAAAAGCGGAATTTTTCACAAAAAGACTATCATTATAGTGACAAAAATCAAAATTTTAAGGGGGGGGAGGTGTCCAACTCTCAGGACCCCCCCTCCCCCCTCTCCTCGTTAAATACGTCATATGAGTTTGCAGATAGTTTTGGATTATGTGCGCAGATAGTTTTTTCTTTTATCTGACTATGGTTGTTAGTAAACTGAAATTGTATTTATTTAAAAGAAAGAAACGGGGTTTGAGGGGATGGAACCCCCCTCACAGAGTAAATGTTAACTTAAAATATATTGAATAAGAATTATAAACAAAATCTATACATCCCTGTTTAAGAATTTAAAAAATGAATACATAATATTTAAATAAAATATTAATGCCATTGAAAATTTCACAAAGTTACGACAAAGACTGCCAATAATGGCCAATACTAAAGCTGTTCCGATCACCAGAAGCCAAAACTACCATGTTTGTTCACGTAATAGTCGCACTTTTTTTGCCAATTTTTCATGTTGAAAGTCCAGGTGCGACTATTATGCGGGTAAAATCTACTATATAATATTGTAACTCTAAAGCTATTTTTTCTGCTTCAAAATGGGAGTGCGATAATTACGCGATTAAACACTGTATTTTGCATCAAATGACGATAAACATTGTAAAGAGTTTTAAATCTCCCTGATTTAGAAGAGATTTTTGCAGAACTCCCTGACTTTTCCAGACATAAAATTTCCCAAATCCCTGAATTCGGAGTTCCATGAATTCCAAGTCGCCCCTGAATATACAAAAAACTAGAAAATCCCCACTGTAAAATTACTTCAAATCAAAATCTAGCTGTTTATCTCATACAAATGAAAAATTACTTTTAAAACTGAAGAAAATGATTATTGTTTTTGATAATGACATAATTTGTAGAAAATCACAATGTTATGAAGCTAGAAATATTTCTTTGACAAGATATACTACTCGACATTAAAGCAGCTGCACTGTGTGTAGCATGTCACCTTCTTGGTGTTGCTATTTTAATTACCAGTTGTTTATTAATAAAATAAAAAAACAGTTACATGCTATATACATATAAATTTCATACTTTTTAAAATATTGCTATGGTTTGATTTATTTATATGTTTACAAAATTGTAGTTAAAAGTGTTTCATTAACTTTGAAAAAAAACTATGCTTCTGTGATTCATTTTTACTAGGATTAAGAAATAATAGAATGCAATATGCAAAAAGAATTGCAAAGTGTGTACATATTTAAAACTATATAACAAATATTACAAGGAAATTATAAATAATTTGTAGATACGATTCTTCTGTTCTTTTATAGGTTAAAAGGTGAAATATATCATTTCTTTAATTTGATTTACCTCATGAACTTGATTAAGATATATCCATTGATTTAAATTATTGACGGCACTTACGCGTTAGGAAACTTTAAGATACTCCTAGAAAATCAGAATTATTATTGTAAGTATAGAAGATAGAAATTTATAAGTCTGGGAAGTGCATATATTATATTTGATGTGAAATCCCCCAGAGCACGCATGCACACTAAAAACATCATAAATTGTTCGGTGTTAGACGACTATTCAAGTACAAACACTGAAAATAAACAATATATTTATCACAGTGCCACGATGTTTAAGTTCAGCGATATTCTTTCACTTACTGGAGCACTGTAAATAAAATGATTGCGAACAAAAGCACTCATTGCAAAATATTTAACATATCGATCGATAACTATATAATAAGAAATGCTAACTCCAGTTCTAGGACCAAATAGCAAGTGCAATGAATATAAACAAGCACTATAATAAGGAAATAACTTATGAGAAACAGTTTATGAGTAGTGCTTAACTTGTTACATGAAGTTGCTATTGTTCATTTCCCCCCAAACCAAGAACATATACGGTACGTAGTTGTTGTGAACAAGTATATCGGATTTGTGTGGTTGGCTCGAAGCCCGCTTTTAAATCCTTGTCAGAAGGACAACACAAACAAGGAAACCTCCCCGAAGCTCACTCACCAAACGTAACGAATTTAATCCAGTCATAAGTACACACTTAAAGAAACCTAATGTGTAAAAATTAGTTGCTATCTCCTCAAATTAAAGCTAAAATTAATTAATAAAATATGAGTACGTGCCGACAGAATAGAGCCTCTATAGGCGCTTTCTATTTTCTTTTATAAATGCTTTTACAAAAAGATGCTTATTTAATAAGCATTTTAAGTAAGCACAGGCCAGGATTCATCTGGCAATGATTCACTGGATATCCCGCAGAACATATTGTGGGAAAAAAATCAGGCCGGTAACTGGTTCCGTTTTGGAGAGGGGGGGTGGAGGAAATTGGCCAAAAATATTTTTTAAACATAAAATCTATGCATGCATAGGAGGTTAAACGTAGCTTTTTAGAAGAAGCTTAGCTTTTTAGCGACATAAGAATTAAAATAAACAATTTCATTAAAGGAATAATTTTAAAAATTGTAAGGTAATTTTTTGGAGGGGAGGGGGTTCACCCTATATTTCCCTCCCCCACCCCTTTGATTTGACCCTGAAAGAAATATATTATTAAGTTGTTTCATTAACACAATGTCAGAAAACTGCTGCACTTAATTTTTTCCGAATTTCCCAGTTTTTTCTGGATGTTCAATATGTAATGACTATAACAAACTATTGTTTTTACTTAAAATCGGCATTGTAGTGTAGGAATGTGTCACTGCATTTTGTGATTGAATCTCACTTTCTACTTGCCTCGATCCTCTATGTTCCAGGGTTCGTCTAGAAGGATTTCTAAATTAAAACCTGACTGATCGGCATAAAAATTCGATCGTCTTTTAACAACGAATCCTTTATAAAGACATTTACATCATTTACGAACGCCTGCGTTAATTTCTTAATGATTTCCTTTGACCGAGAGTTTTTCAGCAAAACAAATTTTGTAACTTTCCTGCTCACAATCTTATTCTTTTTTAAAAATCTGTACTGCCATCCTTTAGATGCGCGGAATTTCAGTCCTAATTCGAATGCCTTTTCTGAAGCCCAAGTTTGTAAATCACAATCATGTACGTTTTTCTGTAATTTTCTTGCGTGTTAGAAGTGTTAAAACGTATATTTTTTAATTTGATTTAGTTTATATTTATAATCGCCATTCTTCTGAATTTGCTTTTAACACAGATATAACTGCCTTTTATTTGTAACAAATTAAAAATAATTTTGAACACTCTGTAAACTGCGGGATTTTGCCACTATTGTATCCCGCCAGTATTTTACTGCAGTCTCCTTATCTTTTCAAGATATAAATTTCTTATTTTGCATGATGTCCTCACTGTACATGAAGTCAATGCTTTCGTTTTCTAAACTAGAAAATATAGGATCTTCAGGGGTATCGAGTCAGCGCCGGCGCAAGGTTATCCGGCGCCAGCCTGCAAAAAAAGCTAAAATCGCCCCCCCCCCCCTCCAATTTTTTTTTTTACAGGAGAAATAAGTTTTGAAGGAAGCATTTGTTGAAAAAAAAAAATTATTTATCGGGAAAAATTAATTTTTCTGCCTTTCATATTTGCAAACTTTTCTATAATTTCTTTTGTATCTATCTCTTGACAGATTTCATTTTCAACAGCAATCGAAGCTAGATTTATGAGTCTTTCCTGAGATATACTTGACCGTAAATACGTCTTGATCAATTTTAATTTTGAGAATGATCTTTCGCTACTAGCAACACTAACAGAAATGCTGAGTAGTATTCTCAATATTATATTCAAGTTCGGGAATCACAATGTATTTGACACAATTAAGTTCAGAATATCGAATGGGTCATTCATACCGGCTGTAAAAATGTCTTTGGAAACTACTATTTCGTCAAAAATTTCTTCTGCGTTAATATCTTTACTATCACGATATTGTAACAATTTTTCTAAATTACTGCATTTTCTTTTCAAATCTGCATTATAGATTTCCGATAAATTACACAAGAAACTAAAATTATCGCAGTGATTTTTCATTGCGTCAAATCTTTCATTTAATGATGCCGAAGCTGTATCCAAAATTCTAAAACAGACATTTGTCCTAAATTTCTCTTCTGGAGATTGCGGGGATTCGTCAGCATGTTCGTAATCGAAGTGATATTTCTTTTTCCTTCGTCGGATTTCTTCAACAGTTTTAAAATGGGGTTCGCCATCCACTTCTTCACTGAGTTCTTTGGCTTTCTCAAGAATATTTTTGTAATTGACGTCACTTCTATGTTCTTGAATGAATCAGTTTAAGTTACTTATTGTCTGTAAGGTTATTGTGCACAGTCGCCTGTGTGCACACTAGAATCATTCGCGGATCCAGAATTTTTTTTTGGTATGGGCTAAATTTTTAAAAAAGCTTATTTCACCCAATTAAAATATACTATAAATCAAAATTTTAGTCTAAACCAATGTGCATGATTTTAGGAGGAGCTAAGTAATAAAATAGGATTATTTTTGCTGTTTAAAATGTATAATAAAGCAGAATGTTACCCTTTAGCAATATTTTTTTTGGGGGGGGCTGGATCCCCCTAGCCCCTCCCCTGGATCCGCTACTGACTAGAATGTCATGATATCCAAACCCTTTTCTTGCAATTGTTTGCTGACAGGATTAATTCTGTTAAGCAAATCGTGCCAAAGCATCAAGGAACAAATAAATTTATAATCCTTGATTTTTGCGCACAGACTTCGTGCTTCGTGTTGCACTTCTTTTGAAAAGCATTTACCTTCGGATATTTCAAAAATAGCGTCATAGCTTTCTCCTAGTTGATATCTTAAAGGTCGAAAGGCTTCAATTTTATTTTCCCATCGACTGTTTGAGAGGGTTTCAATGTTAAACCGGAAATGTTTTTCAAAAGAACTGCCCATCGTTTAGGAGAAGAAGCAAATAAATTATATAATTCTTGAATTGTCGAAAAAAAAACTAACAGTATCTGCATTCATGTTTGCTGCATCGTTAATCATTAAATTTAAGCTATGAGCGGCACAGGGAACATAAAAAGCACGAGGATTTATTTTTAGGATATTATTTTGAAGACCATTTTTCTTCCCTTTCATATTTTGCCCCGTTATCATATCCCTGGCCTCTCATATCATCTAGATTCTTGAGGAATGTTCCACATTTTCAACATTTCCATTACTGTCTCACATAGGCCGCTATCTGTAGAATCATCAACTTTAATAAAGCCTAAAAAATGCTCCTTGATTTCAGCCCCTCCATCACTGCAGACGACAAAACGTATGACGACACTAATCTGTTCAGTTTTGCTAACATCAGGTATATAGACTAAAATTATAGAATAATACTTGGCTTTTCGAAGAGATAGTAATGTTTTCTCTCTTATACTACTGCGAATAATTTGCAACATTTCATTTTGACTATATTTGATTAGAGAATGAACTTTACTGTTGCTACCTTTAGGTCATAATGCTCTTTTTACGTGAAATTCCATAACTAGGTCGAACTTTGCAAACAATTCCACTAATTTTAAGAAGTTTCCGTTGTCTTTTTGGTACAGCCCATCAGATGAGCCTCGAAAGGCTAAATTCTGGCTGCCAAGAAATTTTGTGATCTCAATCAGTCTTCCTAATACATTTGACCAATGCTTTTTTTCATTTTCATAGATCTCGTGTATTTCGGAATCAATTGTTGTTTCATTTTTCAAATTTTTCTCTTCAAGATCTTTCCATTTTAAGAAATGCAGCGGGGGAGGGGGGGACACGTACCCTATGGCCTCCCCTGCGTTTACATATGTAATATATGTTTCTAAAAGTTTTTGCTTCCCTTTTACATATAGTAATATACAAAACCATACCCAGGGGGTGGATCCTGTGGATCCGGACTCTGCCCCTCCCCGAAATTATCACATTATATATTTATCCTATATGTGTGTGTGTGTGGGTGGGAGAGAGAGAGAGAGAGAGTATTTATATATAAAATGATGATATTCAATCAAACAGACCTCCCCCCCCTCTCCCCGACTCCCTAAAAAATGTCGGACCCCCTACAAATTTATTTTCTGGGTACGGTCCTGGTAATATATTTTCCTGACCCCCTCCTCTTGGCTACGGCCTTGCAACACATTTTATCAGACAAATAAAAAATTATATATACACTGCAATCCTTATTAATATAAAACATATCTTCCTAAAATCTGTCCATTTTTTAAAAGTTTTTGCTTTGGGGACAATTTGGCGCCCCTCTGTGTTTGGCGCCCGCCTGCAAAGAAGGCCTTGCAGGCTCGCTTCCGTCGGCCCTGATCGAGTAATACGCATTGCTCATTTGCTACCAAATCTGTTGCATTTACTTTCTGATAATTTTGCAAGCTTTCAACAATTTGATTTTGCAGACTTTTTCTTCGTTTGTGTATGGAGACAATGTCATATTTTTCAAAGAAAATTCCGCGTAAAGCATAAGAACAACATTAAGTATATTTGCTCCATAGTATCATCATGTGGATAAAAAGAATAGAATTAAAATAAATGCCTCCCTTATGCGTAAACTGAATTTGCAGCTTGCAATGTGTTAATACAAAGAAAAAGAAATTACTTTCTTCAGGGACTTTCAGAACTAAAATAAAAAGATTATAGGACTTCAGCTCAACTAGTAGAAAACTAAATTAAGCTACTTAAAAACCCAGTAGCTGAAATATAACACGGTATAGCAAACACTGATTTATAAATATTTCGAGTACGTACTCGCGTGAGCGTTTCAACTTTTCGACCAATTATCCCTGTCGCTAAATACTAGCTAAAGGGTTAGAATTGGAGCGATTTTAACTAATTTTTAACCTTTAGTTTCTCAAATTCTATGAGGAGATAGCAGCTAATTTTCACACAGTACGTTCCTTTTAGTGTGTACTTGTGATTGTGTGAAATTCGTTCCATTTGTGAGCTTGGGAGGTTTCCTTGAAAGAGGGGAGCCTTTCGAAGGGGTCCTAATCCATATTTACGCTAACTTCCGGAGAAAACCACGGAAAACTCTGAACGGTTAACGGTCGACGGACGCGCGATTGGACCCGCGCGCGAACCCGGGACTTTCACACTTCGCCCGTCTACCATTTCCAGTGACATAAACGCTGTGCCATGGTGAGATGAAAGGTACGTATCGTTCGTTATCCGACCCAGAGCGTCACCTCCGGTAAGTGTTGCCAGAAATGTTTGCACATAAATCGCAAGTAGCTGAAGAAAGAGTCGCTAAGGTGACGTCATAGTATGACGTCAGATCAAGTGATGCCTTGCACTGCTTAAAATCATTATGCCGATTTGTCTGGTTGGTCAATTGGTTTCGATGCGTAGTTTTACACATAAAAGTACCCCCCCCCCTCCCCTCACCCGCAAGTATAAAATAAATATATCAAAATTCACAAGTGATTTTTTTCGTTTCTTTATGTAGGTAAAAAGTCTGGAATTCACAATCAAGTTCCATAACTGTTCTATTTCCCATCATTCAATGCCAAGGACGGATTAAAAGGGAAGACGGAGGGGTAACTGCCCCCCCCCAAAAAAAAAGAATTCAACCTTTTTGGAAATATTTTCTACAAAAGGAACTATTTTCTCCCTCCCCTCAATGTTACATGCTAATTTTTACCAAAGAAAGCCGATATTGTTGCTTACAATGAGAGTAAATGCCCCGCTCTGGCAGAGCATCTTGCAGACAACACTGAGGAGACTCAGTCACTGAGATTCCTCTTCTGTGTCCAGTGTTACTATATATGTGTCACCATTTAGTTGTCAAACGTGATATCTTCATGTTTATTCAAGTTAAAAAAAGGTAATTAGTTAAAAAATATATTAATTATACATTGTAATTAAATCATTAATTTTGTTTTTATTGAATGACTACTGGAAATCAACAAAACAGAATAATATATTTAGTTAATTTACTAAAATGTTTTTTGATAGAAATTATTAAATTTTTACTATCAAGTATTCATCTCTTTTGCAAGTCCATTTAATACCATTATGTATATTCAGGGTGTTTTCTGGATTTTTAACAAACTTAAATAAATCAATTAATAATCAATTAATCTGTCTAATTACTCATTGCTTTAACATTAATTATCCTAATTAATCATGGGCGTGAACATTATTCACAAACACTAAAGTCCATAAAAATTTTCTAAGTTATTTTAAATGTCCATTTTATGGAAATAAAATAAGAATTCTTACATTTTTTCATGTAGCTCCTTTTATTCTTGTGGTGGGGGTTTCCCTCCCAGTTAAATATTACTGTATTAATAATTAATTAATAGTAATCAATCTAATTAATTAACGTATTGCTTTATATCTCGCTAATTACTTATTGATTTAACATTAATTATGTCAATTAATTAATCTAATTAATTACGCGGCGTCAACATTATCGACAAACACTAAAGTACTTAAAAATGTTCTAAGTCCAAACGACCGGCTTACGCCAGCGTGCCCAGTGAACAAAATTCGTACATAACATAACTCACCTGAACCTACGTATGCAGTTGTAACTAAATATACCGTCCCTTTTCTCCAGCTCTAGCTAACGACACGTAGTACAATGTCTTGCCGTTTTAATTGTGCAGGAGGCGAAATGAGCCTCGCGGGTTGAGTAATGACGTCTTCGTCTAGTACGCATGCGCGGGTGAAGATAAAACAGAAAAAAACTGTTTTTTCTTACGAACAGACTTATTCTGTAAATAATACGAGTAATTTCGGTACGTTTTACAGACTTTTTTTTTCAGTGCACCAAACTTTATAGCTACAACGGATTCATTTTCTCTGAATGAACTGCTTACAATTATGACGGCTGTAATATGGTACCATGCTTTCGTCGGGAGGCGAAAAAAAGGCGCACAGTAAAGATGTCATTTTTTTAGCGAGGAGGACCCCCTCCCCCAAAGTTTGTTATAGTTAAAGTTTTTGTAGTATAAGTGTTGTAGTTTTGTGAATTTTTTTGTTTTATTTCAGCACTCAAATGTTAAACAGTCTGGTATGGGTGCCCGATAAAAGAACATTTAAGGTCGTGTTTCTAACCCCTTTCCTCCATCACACATAAAATTTAAAAAGAATATTTCGATCAGCCTAACAGAAAAATAACATTAATTGATGTTTGGTGTCCAAAATGACCAAAATTTTCTATTTTATAAAATGCACAAATGTTATCGATTTAATGCCTTTAATATTTCATTTCTCTCTTCGAAGTAAGTAATGATGATATTTTATGTAGTAGTAGTCTCTTACTATTTTAAACATTTCTAAATCAAACCTTCTCCTCCTCTCCTTACTGTGCTTTAAATTATTATAATTATTATAATAAATTATTATAATTTTAAATAGGGGGCGGGCGCAGGGGTCACGCGCCTCCTCCGAGAAATTTTTTTTAAAACTAGATAAATGGGGCTTTCACCAATATTAAGTGTGCTTTCTTTACACTAGATAAAATGAGTACTCACGATTTGCGCCCCCTCCTAAAAAAGTTTCTGGATCCGGCCTTGCTCCTCCGTGGATGCGCCTATGCATAACATACCTTGATAATGAGACTGAAACAAAATAAGACCGACCATCCAATCTAACAATTTTTTAATTATTTAGTTGACCACCAAACAATGAAACCATATTAAAAATTAAACGATCAATGCATACATAACATTTTAAATTCGTTCTATAAAGTTTAATTGAGTTAATAAAAGAATGAAACATAATATACACATTTACAAAAAATACATAGCAAATGAGCCAAAGGTGGCTGTATTTAAATGAATGTTTTTTTTTTCTTTTTGAAATAGTTGGGTAATTAGCCAGTATAAAGATATATTTTGTACGACAGTAGCAAAAACTGATAAAAATCAGGAAAATGGGAAAAAATGATAAAAATTAAATTATTCAAATCTAGCACGTGGTAATTATTAAATATAACATAGTATATCGGTAGATTACTTGGTGAACTAAGAAATATTACGTTTGCTTCTCTGAGTTTAATTAAAATAGTTTACCCGATCAAATATAATTAAATTATTTAAGCCTGCTTTAAATTTTCAATTTATATTTTTATCATAAGATATTTAGAAATAGTTACATTCAGAAACAAAATTTTAGTTATTGTTAAGAGTTATTGTCATTATTGTCTATCAAATATTTTTAATTAGTATACTGATACATATATTAATTTCCTTTAATGAGAAAAATACATAAACATATAGATCTTAGATACTTTACATACCAGCTTTCGCTGTTGGGAAAATTTAAAGTTAAATATTAATTAGAAAATTATGAAGGTTAAGTTAAACTTGAATTGGGAAAAGAAATCGTGTAATTTTCATTTAATTTAATTGTCTACTATTTATCCTACTACCATTAAAGGCAGTAGCGTAGCCAGGATTTTAATTTTGGTTGGGGGACTGCAGCCCCCCCCCTAGCCCCCCACTGGCTACGCACCTGATTCAAGGTCACCAACTCAGAATTAAAAGTAAACCATTATTGTTAATAAAAAAAAAAAGAAAACCATAACAAAATAGCATTTAAAAATGGCCAATGAACACTATGAGGAAATGGATCCAAACATTGTGAATCGTATTCAGGATTTCAATCTTCACAGATAACTAAGACTTTATAAGACAGAATCAATTGAATCGGTGAGTGCAGAAACCACCTCAGTCACAAAAAGGAAATTTTTTTCAGGAGAGAGAAAAAACTTCATAACTCCTCCAAATTTTCAATACTAAAACTTATTTTTTTCCTCTGTTATAACATGCATTTATGTTTCTGTCATGCAAATATTGCCTAATTTATGAAGTTTTTTCTCTCTCCTGAAAAAAATTTCCTTTTTGTGACTGAGGTGGTTTCTGCACTCACCGATTCAATTGCCTTGGACATTATACAAAATCATTCAGCTGTCATAGCAGATGCGTGACATGTAGTGGTGTGAATTTCTATCTAAAAATTTGAAACCTCATTATTCTGAAAGTAGACATTTGAACAAGTCATTCTGCCATGTCACCTTGTAGTATATAGAGGTCTGCCCCGCCGCGCCACGCCGCCGCCGCTGGGCATTTGTACCACGCCGCCGCCGCCGAGGTCTAGGCCGGCGCGCCGGCGAAGAACGCAGATTTTTTTTTAGACGATTTAGCAGAACGATTTTTTTTCCATGACGTACAATCAGCTCCAGAACTTTAAAAAAAAATGTACCTAATTTTTCAACTGCTTACTTTTTTCAAGACACTTCTTAACGCTAGTAATTTGTAAAGATACAATTTTAATTTTTTGAGTCAATGGCGTAATTTGATTGCTTTAAAAACTGTTGCAACATTGCATTAGACCTCAAAAGAACATTATAGGTTTGGAATGGTTCATAAGAATGATGTGGAGGGAAAAAAAAAAAAAAACGCTAAAAAGCAAATAATGTATCAATCGTATACTGATAACTAAATGTATAGTGTATGTGCCATATAAACAACATAAATCTATCCGATTGATAAAATCTATTATTTCATCTTTAAAGTAGAAATATTTTAAAATTTTACTACAACGGCAAGCTCATACTCTGAGCCCCAGATGTGGCCGAGCGCATAAATCTCTGAATCGGGACACGGAAGGTGCCTGGTTCAAAGCCAGGGGGCGTCCGCCGACCTAACCGTTCGTAGTTTTCCGTGATTTCTTCCAACTTAGCGCAGATACGGGTTAGGATCCCTTAGAAAGACCCCCACGGAGGGCACCCCACTAGAGATGAGTTCAGGCTCATTTTTTAAAGCTCGATCCCGAGAACTTTTAATTCGAGCCCGACAGAGAGATATTTTTTAAGTCGGAGAGCGAGCCCGAAATTTCAGGTAATAGATAAATAAAAGTCAATTACTTCATTCATAGAATATCACAAATTTTCCCGTTTGTGCAAGTTAAAGACAAATACAATAGATCACGAACACAATCGTGACCTCTACACCCCGCCCTCGGCCTAGAGCCCACATGTAGCTAATTGGGCGTAATCGCCTAACAGCATCATACCCAAGACCAGTTTTCATAAAAATTCTAGTCTCTTTATTCTAAAAAAAAGTAAAGGCCGCTACCGCCTCCGCTGTCAAAGCTTGTTCGTCTATCTCCTCCTAAACCGTGGGCATTTGAGTTTCGACTAAGGTGCCCACAGATTCGAAAAATTCCGAGGAACCTGCTAAGCTGACTTAAATTTCGAAAATCGAATTATTTTAGAAGATATTAATAAAAAACTGAAAATATAAACATAATGGTTGCCAGATTTGGCATAAAATCATTCATTCCTTTGTAACAAAGTGTTTCCAAGTATCTAGAATCGCGTGAAATTTAAAAACATGAGTTAGAATTACGCCCATTTTACGCCAAAATAAAAACTATATGAAATAAGTAACTCAAAATGTGTTACACAAAGTTGACAATTTTCAAATAGTAAGTTCGCTTAGACAACAGGAGTTTGGAATTAGTGATTATTTATTTTTCCAAAACAGAATAACTAATATCTTGAAAATGAAAAATAATTAAAATGCAGATTATTTTAAAGCCGGTTCGGTCCAGCTGGATTATTTGCTACCAGTAGAAATATTTGGCGGCGTTACCTATGCCATTATAGCAGTTATAGTACACTTTGGATATTTGCTAGCGTGACGAGATGGTATAATTCGTGGTGCTAAGTACGCCAATCTGCAAACGATTATGTAAATGAAAATATGGATAACGGTTTTCCGGTAACTTTAAATGAACAGTAATTATAGTTTGCGAGCATGTGCAAATCGCCAAATAATGAAACGTCGCCATTGGTGGCAAGCTATCGTATCTGTTCCGTAGCTTTTATTAACTTTACATGTACGCAAGCCGCCAAATAATGAAAAATCACCATGGGTGGCAAATTTGAAAGGTGTCCAATAGGTTTTACATTATTAAAAATACAGCTGAAACAGATGTTCTGATTTTATTACGCTTTAGCTCCTAATTAATATAACTTTTGAATGGCAACATTAAATATAATTGTGCTTCTGAGGAGTGCAAATAATTTTTCCAGCGATTATAAGCGGAGTCCGAACTCCAAGTGGAGTATAGTTCAGGAACCGTACAACACGGATTCCCATAACAAAATATCTTCCATGTTATGAGGGGGAGGGGGTCTACTGTAGTGTGATGTTTAAATTTTTATGTACCAATGAACATCCAAGAAGCAAGCAATGTGTAGCTCAGTAACATTCTATCTGATCCAATCTTCGGGTTTTGTCTGTTGAAATTATGTCTTTTTTTACGAATAAGCCTTATTAGGGGCCGAATGCCTCATACGAAAAGCGAGCGTAGCGAGTCTGGGGACCTTGGCCCCTAGTCTTTAAAAAAATTCGCATATTAGCGCCAATGTATACATATGTGTGTGTGTGTGTGTGTGTGTGTGTGTGTGTGTGTGTGTACGCATACACCCATTTTTATTATACTCCTTTTCAAAATTTTTCTCACGCCGCGGCGAGCCGCCGCAGGATTTCTGAGGTCGTTACGCCGCCGCCGTAAATTTCCGCGCGGCGCAGACCTCTAGAGTATATTTACTGCACCCGAATTACAGAAGTGAATATTTAAATTATAAACGTGCTTTAAGAGAAGCTGATTGTGACTTTATAACATGAGATACTCTGAATTAAAAGAAGACCCATTTCCCAAAGTCTAATTCACAGAACAAGTAGTCAGAACTGTCAAGACTGATAAGTGATGAAAAATGTGTCGGAAGCTTGTGAAATTTTTAATGATTTTTGCTCATTACTTGTACTGCACCTACAGATTTCTGGTACACCTCCTCTTTGTAAAGCAAGTAGTGCTGCTATAGAAATATTTTTTTTCAACCTTTACTTTTGTGCTATTGTACCATCAAAAATTTGAAATAGACTACCAACAAGTACTCTTTTAAAGCTGGTTTATACCTGTACTAAGGCACCAAAAATTAAACTATGCAGAAATTACAGAATTGAGTGAAATTTAAAATTTCAGAATTTCTGTTTATTTCAGATTGGATGCGCTTATTTTAACTTTATCAGGTCTTACAATATGAATGTATGTATAATATATTTTAAAATGAATTAGGTAATATTATGTATGATTTAGAATATTCGTTAGTAGACAGACATTATGAGTCTGGTATAACGTAAGTGTATATATATGAAGGTGTGTAGATAGTAATGTTTAAAATTTTTAGATACGTCAGTCTTTTTCAGTTCTCTATTGAAAGGAAGTGGAGGATCGTCGCATCGGCACCGAGCTTCCGTTACGCACCGGTCCTTGTTTTTTCGCTTTTGCATTGTACCCTGCTTGTCCCAATGTGTGTTTTAAAAACATTTTATTCAGCTCATTGCATTTTTAATCTTTATAAATATAGTATAGATACCGGAGCCATTATTCAGCATACATTATGTCCCTCACCTTGCAAAGGTTGCGGTTCGATCTTGCGGGTCGCTGTCGCGGCCGTCTGGGTCTAGAGCACTGACCCATACGACGACCGGCACATCAGGCGATCGCCCGATGGCCCAGTCCGGCGCTGTCTCTGTTCCACCATGAGTCAATCACAACTGTCAAATCTAACTCTGCTGTCAATAGAGCATTAAATACATTCCTAAATAACATCTCTCTATGTTACCACGAAGGTGTCGGAAATACTATCGGAAATACCACTGTTTTTTCCAGAAAATAAAGATGGATGCGGAAAACGTGTTCCGATACTGATCCTGGAAGATGCTTGTTATAGTTGTTGTGGGATTACGGCCAATTAGCTACACATGCGCTCTAGGCCGAAAGGTGGGGTGCCTTCCGTATGTGTCTTTTTAAGCACTCCTAACCCGTATTTACGCTAAGTTTCACTGGAAGATGGATGGGTTTCTTAAGCAAAAGCCTCCTATCTTTGGCAAGCTCGAGTTTTCCTCCCTGTATAAAAACACATCCCTTACTGATTGATGTCCCCCCAAGCCCTGGGACACTCTGAAGACAATGCCCTCGTGTCAGAAACAGTGGTGGCACCAGATTTTCCCTGACGGAAGGGCCATCTTCCCTGACATGGGGGGGGGGGGGCAAGTGATAAAATTCCAAAATTTTATGTTTCAGTACTTGTACAAACATGACTATTTTTATCGTTCTACATTTTAAAAAAACTGTTTCCCACTTTTGTAAAAACAACTGACAGAATCTTATCTAGAAAATATAATCGTTAAAAATCAATACCGTCAATTTATCGGATTGCTTAAACTGAACATTCCTCAACGCTTTAAGTAAATTACTTTTTACAATACGCGCCCCGAGATCTTCTGTACAGAAATGTATTCTGTGTGGAAAGTTTAGACAGCACGAACCATTTTAAACAAAAATATTTCTTTACCATGTATGTTCACGTTATGGAAACTTAAAAGAAAAAAAAAAACTTATTTACTCTGTAGATAATGAAGATAAGCAACATAAAATTTTAAAATTTGGCTGGATTAATCGATATTTTAAATATTTAAAAAAGGTATGTACAAAATGTACAACTAATTAAATAAGCATATATTTAATTACAACGCATTATGAAAAAACGACTTGTGACTGGTAATGTGAAATGAACCTGTTTCACAAAGTTGACAATATAATCTCTGAAACATGATAGCAAGATACTAACTATAACAAGATCCTAACTATACTAACTATAATTCTGATAGCAAGATACTAACTATAAATATGAAGGCAATTTTCGTTAATTTTTCTACAAAATTAAGGTATAACATGCTATACTAATTTTAAATCTATTTAATTTTATCGGTTGATTCCTACTTTAGGACCCCCACTCTCGCCAACGCGACGATAAATATTGATATACAGTTGCCATTACGATTTTTTGTATTTATATTGCAGCCATACGGCAAAGGGTTTATTCGTAAATTTCTCTCAGTAATCAGCCGGTATTCCAGTTGATTTTGCACGTGATCAGTCATGAGTTTTGATCTTTGATAAGGCCGTTGCCTACGAAATGCTCATAATATGTAGTATTACGTAGGCAACGATAAGGTTTAGTATCCTTTTACGCATTTTCAATGTTTGTTTAGAAAATTTCTATTGGCACGTATTAATAGGAGCAGACGATTTCAACTCATTTATGTTAGCATAGTCAAGCACAAATAAATCTGATACGGGAAATTTGATTGCTAGGGTAACTTTAAATATTAAAGTATACATATGTATTTTTATTTATGCATTAATGATATAATTTAATATCACGGACGCAAAAGTTTCTGGCTTCTGAAAATTGGTTGCTAGGACAATTTTAAATGTTAATATTTTAACTTATAAGAATTGCGTTCTTTTCGAATTTACTAGTTGATAACTATTTCTAAACAGCGGATTCGGTGAATTTATCTATTCTGTTTCTTAATTTGGTGAGGTGTTTTAAATTTGCCTTGTAAATTTTTAAAAATCATTGCAGAATTAGTTCTTTTGTTAATTATTTTAACATTCTGATTCCATTTCCTAAAATTGTTGCGATTCAACGTACTTCATTGGTTAAAATAAAGTAAAAATTCACGAATCCGCTTTTAATAAAGGAAATACATGTAAATTTAAAGAATCTGCTCATAAATTCTTGTCAAATGAAGTCATTTGGAATATGTAAGTGCATCATTACATTTATTTTACCTGCCAACTGCGTTACCTGCTTGGTGCGTTTAATGCTGAATTGTTCATATTAATTTCATCCAGTTTCTCTGGGAAGCGTTAAAACTTGTGCGCATGCGCGATCACGGACTATTGGCATGAAGGTTCGCCAAAACGCGGCGATTTTTTACGTTGGCGAGAGTGGGGGTCCTAAAGTAGGAATCAACCATTTTATCTTCTACTTATTGAGCACTTTGTATCACTTGCCCGAACAATCAGGGCCGACCTTCTGTTTGAAGTGGCCCGGTCGGTTGCAAACATTTTTTGGGGCCCCCAAACAATATAGATGCGAAAAATTCATGAATTAATAGACTTCAGTTTATAAAGCAAACATTAATAATGAACTAAAACACCATTAATACCACTTTAATGGTCGGGATAATATAAGGTTGGAGTCTAAACCGCATGGAATGTACAGCTGCGGAAAAAAAAAGTCCCACTTGCTCTTTATTTCGCCGTCCTTCGTCCTACAGTAAAGTTATATATACCATTCGTTTGCAAATAACGCGCACTTTAATTTACAATTAATTTAATTTGCATCAGGGGCCGTCTTCATATTTAACTCTGCAACAACTTCGTTTTTCTCAATGGCAACCCCATATTTTGACTTTATTAAACGAAAGAAAACCTTCAAATTACCCTAAATATAAATTTTCACCAATTTTCTTCATTAATTTCCGGAGATATTGTGAATTAATTTTTGCGCTTTTTAAAGGGACATTCTGCAAATTGAAAAACGCTATTTGTAGGTTCCGAACATTTCGCCTTTCATTAATTTCGCTCGCGAGAGTCAAAAGAAATTAATATTATTTTCAAGGAAAATATTGTTTCCATCTCTCCAAGTTTTTTGTACTGAGAATATCAAGGATAGAATAGGATATTTAGTCTGTGGTCCAAATGACACGGAAGTTCATAACTTCCTTTGTTCGTACACGTGATTTAAGGGAAAAATGCAAAATGACTGCTCACGATTTTGTCAATCTTTTTAATTTTGAAATTGTTATTTAGTATTTCCGTTGATGGTTCTCTTAGACAGGTGAAATGTTGGCAGGAGTTAGAGGCTGCTCTCTGCTCTTCTGACTACAAGCTTCAATATTATTCAGCTATGGTCGAACTTCTAAAATGATTTCCTGATAGAAAATTTATTTGTTTGAATTTCATATAAAAAACGCAATTACTTTTTGCCGACCCAATATTATCACTGTGTATGTTATTTCACTTTCTTCATTTAATACTATCGTCTGCAATGTGCAACATTCTTAAGACTTTTGGCGGTATTTTAATTTATAGTTAGATGAAAATTTAGACAGAAAAACGTGATTTTGAATGTTTGATAAAGTATGGGGAAGTCCAAAGACCTAATGTTTCCGATATTAAAAAAGGTCACATTCTCGCCTGGAAAGTTGAGGACGTTAGTTTTTCAGAAATAGGATGCTGTATTAGAAGACATACATCTACTGCATCTAATTCTATAGCTGGAAAATATTTTATTTGGGGGAATATGGTATCGGACGCAACAATACACGCTTTATAGAATCCCTACCAAACTGTAGAAACCTCTAATTTATTTGCTTCAAAATTTCATATTTTGAATACTGGTATCTTTTACTGTGTTTTTGCACAAAATAAATCTAATTTACATTTATTTTAAAAATTTTCACTTAATAAATTTATATATGGTCCCTTAACTCATGAAAATAACACATTTTATTTAATATAAATTAAACTACTGAACGTAAAAATTTGAAAATTTGCACAGCCATGTAATATTAATTTCTGCATCTATTTCTATCAAAATTTTGCTATAGGGATGGACGCGAGACACGCGAGACGAGAAACAGGGATGTCTCGTCTCGTCTCGCATTGCTAAACCTCTGTCTCGTCTCGCAAACACTTTGTCTCGTCTCGCGTCTCGCAGGGAAATTGCCTGTCTCGTCTCGCGAGTCTCGCAAAATTAAGGACTGCGATTTTGTTACCCCATTTTTAGTAAAATTAATATTATTTTTATTGAAAATTCATATTAATAATAACAATTAGTTACATATTTCCATATTAGTACGTATATTAGTAACCATATTAACTCATATGTGCATTTGAAGTGATAAAAATTGAGATTTAATCCGTATGTGTAATGTGACATGGCACCGAAAAAATATTTGTTTTTATTTATTTATTTCTGGAACTGCGTAAATGTAATATGTGTGTTTGATGGGAGTTTCATTTGCTTTTGAAATTATAAAAAGCTTTTAATTTTATTAGAAATGATGCAGAACTCGGGACATGTTGCGCAAATAAAATTTTAATCTAACTAAGCGGCCGCACTGTGCGCAATAGTGAATTCATAAAAGTTTCAATTGGGGACGGGATAACTATAGTGAAGCCTGCTTATCCCTCCTCTCGTTTTAGTGTATCAGATATGGGTTTCATATTTAATCGGGAACCCGGGTTTAACCTGTTATTCACTATAGGAAAAAGAAGAGACAACAGAGAAGACTTGTGACCAGGGTTGTTTCTCAACATGGATATTTCAATTTCCGCTGAGTCCAGCGTTGTATTTGCGCAATCGCTCCAGTAGATCATTCATTTGCGTTCGCATAGCTTGGCTTATGATGGTGAATGAAGCATTCTTAATAACTGATGAAACATTGTATTTTTATAAATATTAATTTATTTGAGAAAAATAGGAAATATCCATAAGATTTAATTAAAGATAAATACGATAAAGATACGTATTCATCCATTTTGAGGAAATGTAGTCAATATTATAAGTAAACAAAAATCACAATTATTAAGTACACAATTAGAGCATAAAATATCAAAGTAAGCATACTTGCATCAACTATTTTTAAAAATTTAATAATTATTTCCAGACATTCTAAATAAGTTTGAAATTTTTTCCATAAGAATACAGTATACTTGACACTTGAGCATACTTGAATAATTTATTCATATTCCTGGATTAGTAAATGTGAATTAGAATAAAACTCACTTGCAAATCACACCTCATTTTTACGCTATCTAAATATTTACAAAAAAAACCAACAATTATCAGAACTATGAAACCGAATATATGTGTTGACATCAGTGATTAGTTGGGGGGAGGGGGGGGTGGAGGCCAATTAAAAGAATAATCTAAAAGAAAGTTTAACAAGATGATTGAATTCCATTGATTTTTATTTGCAAGCAACGATTACTCTGCGCAAATTAATAATTGCATGGTTTCTTTATATAAAAAAAACCATTTTGTAACTATTGTATATAAATTTACACATTAAGGGCTTTTTGAAGTGAAAAAATTTTTGGTGCGTTGGGCACTTTTGGGATGGATAAAAAGCATTGAATTGGCATGACCGTCATGCTGACATACATGTGGAGAAAAGTGAATTGTGACGTCATTGAATTTTAATGCTGCCATCATGCGGAAGAAATTTAACTTACTTTTAAACTGCGTCTTTTTTGCTTTCGCAGTATGGTACTGCGCTTGGTATTCGGCGAAAACGTCCACGGATTCGGAAAATTCTGGGGAAGTCGATAAGCTGACTTAAATTTCGAAATTATCATTATTTTAGAAGATATTAATAAAAAACTGAAAAAATAAACATAATGGTTGCCAGGTTTGGTAATTTTCACCAGCATAAAATCATTCATGTCTTTGCAACAAAGCAATTCCAAGAATGTAGAGCAGACTTGCGTGAAATTCACAAACATGAAGTAGAATTACACCAATTTTACGCCAAATTAAAAAGTATATGAAATAAATAACTCAAAGTGTGTTACACATTGACAATTTTCAAATAGCAAGCTCGCTTAGACAACAGGAGTTTAGAATAAGCGATTATTCGTTTTTCCAAAACAGAATAGCTAATTGTAGCTGATTTAAAAAGCGCCATCTTGGCATTAGGTACAATCTGGCAAAATGGTATCTCTCCAAGCAGGGTGAATCTAAACCGAAATTTCCACAATTTTAGAACCCAGTAGCTTGAAAATGAGAAATAATTAAAATGCAGATTCTTTTAAGCCTGTTAGGCTCAGCTTGGGTATTTGCTACCAGTAGAAATGTTTGGCCTCGTTAACTATGCCATTATAGCAGTTATAGTACAGATTGGATATTTGCCAGCGCGACGAGATGATATATTTCGTGATGCTAAATACGTCAATCTGCAAAGGATTATGTATATGAATATATGGATAACGGTTTTCCCGGTAACCTTACATGAGCAGTAATTATTGGTTATGAGCATGTGTAAATCGCCAAATAACGAAAAGTCGCCATTGATGGTAATCTATCTTATCAAATCCGTAGTTCTTATCAAAGGAAACATATGAAATACGGTTTCCTTAAAACAAATTATTAAGTATACATAAGTCACCAAATTATGAAAAATTGCCATGGGTGGCAAATACACAAGGTGTCCAATAGGTTTTACATAATTAAAAATACAGCTGAAACAGATGTTCTGATTTTATTAAGCATTAGCTCCTAATTAATATAACTTTTGAATGGCAACATTAAATATCATTGTGTTTCTGAGGGGTGCAAATAATTTTTCCAGCTATTGTACGCAGAGTCTGCACTTAAGGTGGAGTATAGCTCAGGACACTTACAACACGGATTCCTATAACACGGAAAGTAACTACTGTGTTATAGGGGGTCTACTGTAGTGTGAAGTTTAAATTTTTATATTCCAATGAACATGCAAGAACCAAGCGATGTGTAGCTCAGTAGCATTCTATCTGATCCAATCTTTGGGTTTTGTCTGTTGAAATTATGCCTTTTTTACGAATAAGCCTTATTAGGGACCGAATGACTCATACGAAAAGCGAGCGTAGCGTCTTGGCCCTTAGTACTTTCAAAATATTCTAAAATATCCACTTTTTATGCACAAATTGTGTACAATCTATATGTTTTTGTAAAAAATGTGCAGACTTTTTCTAGCTGAGTCGGTGCTATAATTTTCGATTATTTATTTAAAAATCTCTACTGAGTTTGGATAGCTATATAGTTATTGTGCAATAATGTTAATTTGATAATGTGGATAGTGTTAATAATTATGTACTGTAAATTATTTGAATTATAAGTGTTATGCTACAGAGCATTTGAATCATAAATCCATCACTCATTACAAATAAACAGGATTACTGTTCATTACAACGTAAGTACATAATTATTGATAATTAATAAATTTACGTACATAATTATTGATTAAATCGAACGAAATCCAACACGTGGAGAAAACTGTGTATCGTTGATGTACAACGTACGCATGTACCAGCTGTGTAACGTTGCGGCCTGTGTGCGCACTCCCTCTCTCTTTTTAAATTTTAAATGTGCACACTAATTGAAAAGTGCGAAATTTTATATGAAATTAAATTAAAAAATCAAAAATTTACAATGCTAACTCAGTGAAAATTGCGTTTAAATGTGTACAAACGTACAAAAATAAGTGAAATTGTGAGAATTTCATTTCCCATTTATACAATCGACGATACACACACACAAACGTGTGAGTGTGTGTGTTATAAGAACTTTTCCCAGATTTGATCAAACATTTTAAGTGGAAAACGTCTTAAACGGAAAAGCACTAAGCATAAATGATAAAAAATAAAAACATATTTATTTGATAAAGGATAACTGAAGTATTATATTATTTTTTTATCGTTTCTTAAAATGAAGTTTCAAAAGTACGAACAGGAGTATCATGTAATAACCATCCCTGGACACATGTGTAATACAATAGGCATCCCTGACTTAGCGTACATATAAGCTAATGATACAAAAATGGGTTACAAATATTAAAATAGAAATAATCTCTAAATGTAGCTTGCTCAAATATATGTAAGTAATTTTAAAATTCAATTTAGGAAATCTTAAAAAAGCTTTGTATTGCGAAACTCAACAGCGGTCAAAAATGAGTTAAAATGCTTGTGATAGTAAAAAGTAAAAAGGGCCCCAAAATTAGTGCCCCTGGGCCTCATCTAAATATGGTCAGGTTTCTTTCTCTTTTGAGTGTTTTGTATGTCCCTCCGCTGTCCTAATTTTAAATGCCACGTGTTCGTGTGTATTGTAGAGTGCTGATAGTATGATTCCGGGAACTAAAACAAAGGATGCGGTGACCAGTAATTCAAATGTTTTCGGCAAGAACTGTACTTCGTGTTAGATAAGAAATCTCTTTACACGGAGACAGGATGAAGATTTTTGTTCAGCAGAAAAGTTTGATTTTTTTGTCCCCAAGGCACCCCGCTGTGCGTAGCGTGCACAGTTGATAGCCCCTCTTGCAGAACAGCTTTGGCTTAATTGCCGGTCTTTTGTTCATCAGTGGAATGTTTTTCTTAGAAAAAGGCAAATCATCCCCTCTTGCCCTTTTACAGAATTTCGGGCACTTGGGAATAATACCATCTTTCTTTTTTTCCTATCGATAAAAACGGAAACTGTATTCTTTGCATGAAGTTAGGAAGACTATTTTTTCAGCACATGTTAAAATGTATGGATTTAACAATTACATATACGTATACAGGGCTACACTAATCTTTGTATATATGAAATTGTAAACTGGAGTTAGATTCTAACGGTGCAGTATTTTAGGTCTTGATCTGTCTATAGACCGTAGTAGAATCGCCAATGGATAAGCCACTAAACATCAGGGCCCGATTTAGGAAATTCTTGACTATAGGCACAACTCGGGATGATGTACCCCTAACACTGATGTATTCACCGTGCAATTTCCAAAGGTAAATTACAGCCTGACTGTTACTTGCTGTTAAGTTTGTACCCCCCCCCCCCTCCAATGGCTCTCGTCTATTATTTTTCATGATGAATTTAACAAATTCAAGCTGTATAAAATACCATGAAGAATTTACAACTTTTTTCAATCCCTGGTTATAAATGCCATCCAGTTATGAAGCAGATTGACAACTTGTTTAAAATATTGTTTGAAAAAAAAATGGAAAATACATATAAAATTTTACTATTAAAAAAGGAAAAAATTAAGAGAAATTGAATTGGGATTTTGTTTGTGCCCCCCCCCCCATTCAGGGGCAATAGGCCCGGACCTACTGCGCCTAGTGGAAAATCGGGGCCTCTCAAAGATTGGTAGAAAGCGGAAGTGTGAAAGCCTGAAGTTCTGGCATACCGCGCGTTTATGTTCAAACGATCTTAAGTTTTGTGCTGCTTTCTTCGGATGTAACGTGAATATGCAAGTCTTTACCTCAAGCAACCTTCCCTTAAAGCCTACAGTCCTCATGTTGGTTTTGCCGTAATAGAACAACACAGACATCAATAAACCAGCCAGGTTTAGCAATTTCTGCATTAATTGCTCAAAAAATATTTTTGATAATGTTAGTTTGAATTTAAATTGTTCGCATTTTTCTTCTAATTATTTGCCGAAACACAGTTGAAGATGGTATGTTGTAAGCAGGAGCGTAAGATTTCAATGTTTGGATTATGGAGGTGGGGGTGGCTTTCAGTATGTTTCTATCGATTTTAACCAAAACAGATACCATGATTGTGCTGATTTGTGGTTACTTTATCCCTTCAACCAAGGGCATGGGGTGGAAGGGTTCGAACCCTCTGAGCCCTCCTCTTTTCCTACGCCACTGCTTGTAAACTTTAAACACTACTAAAACTCCTAGAATTAGTACAAAAAACATTCCTAATTTAGACAGTAAGACATGCTTTACTAAATGTGCTCTTTTCCAATTTTTTCTTGGAGTACAAATGCTGGGGAAAAAAAAAAAGTCGTATAAAACTACTATTAGATTCCGGCAATTACTGATTTGAAAACTCCCTTCGCACGGTGAAAGTTATTAGGTTGTAACGAAAGTTTTCCGCCACTCCAAGTATTGCCTGCACAAGCAGTTGCCAATATTTTGTAAAACAATTTTTGTTATTTGAAAGAAAAGACTTGTTTTAGAGCACTGTGTTGTGAAATCTGTAAAACAATATCGTTAGGATTAAGTATAAGGTGTCTGAATAGAACTACCACGCTACCAGATTGATCCATCATTTACTCTCAGTTCTGTCGCAAAAAGTCAGCTACAGAATGACACTGAATCATGTGTACAGCTTAAGGTACTACTGCTGTATCATATGACACTGTGAAGATTTGGTATTTTAATAGTGCAGTCTACGTCATTTTTGTAAGAATATTCTTATGCCATTCCTCAATAATATTTTCTGCCGGAGTTTGTCGCAACCTTTAAACCTTCGAAAAAGCGAAAAAAAGTTTGCATTTTTCAAAATTTTGCATTTTTCTAAATCGTATGCTTAAAACCACATGAAAATATCCCTATTAGAACGCTAGTAGCTGCAACAAAAAATGCGGATGCAATGGAATTTAAAAGGGGGATTTAAAACTTCAAGCGCATTTTCCTCAAAACTGCATTTTGGAAAATTGCGCGCATGATTTCAGAAAAACTTATGCAGGTATTATCTTGAAACTTGCTGTGTAAGTATGTGCTTTAATGTCTATAACGTACACCTGTTTTTGTACTTATAAAAATGTTTTTTCAAAATAATAAATGTTATGAAAAGAGATTTTTTTCCCTTTTTACTGAACCCTAAAAAATAAAATAAAAGATCTCTTCTTGTGAATTAAATTCTTGTAAATTTATATATATATATATATATTTCGATTAAATTGAAATGTGTGTGCGGTGGCGCCTGATGATAGAGCACACCATTTCAATATTAATTCCATTATCGGACTATTTCTGATTACATGTGATTAGGCTTAAATGCACACCAGTTCTAATTTGGCGCTCTATATTCAATTTTTCCACTCTTTCATTGCCTTAAAAGGCTATATTTAAACACTTATCCGGAATAAGCTCGTTAATTGGCACCATGTGCTATCTATTTTTTATATTTTCTTCACTTTATCATTGGATTATCTTGGGATTTCACTTCACGTAAGTAAGCTATTATATATTATATATATATATATATATATATATAGGTATTGTGCATACAAAAATGTAAATATTTTCACTGTACATTAATATTTCGTTCTGTAAGTTTGCGCGCAGTAGCTCAGTATCAAATTTTGAAATAGAAAAAAAAAGCTATAAAATATCTATGTTATAAATAATTTTCCTATTTTCTGATAAATATGGTAATGCATATCCATTTATGAACACTTAAAGAATCACGTATAAAATTTTTAGGCAGATTGATCAGATGTCTCAATAAAGCCAATCAGATTGATCAATAAAGATGTAGCAAAGCTATGAAAATAAGTCAAAATAAACCTCTTTCAGTTACTCAAAGGTTGCAACTCCCCTCTTAAATGTGTCTTAAATGGAGCTATAAAATTCTCTTTTTATGTGTCTTTCTGTAGTTAAATTATCACAATAAAATGAAAATTTTTAGTAGAAAAGTAATTCATATCGCAAATTTATGCGAGACGAAAAATTCTCGCGAGAAATCTCGCGCGAGACAAGACTCTGTCTCGTCTCGCGAGACGAGACGAGATCGCCAGACAATGCGAGATTTCTCTCGTCTCGCGTCCATCCCTAGCCTTTTCGACAAAGCAACTGCGTTTCCATGAGATGCTCCTTTCCGATGACGTATCTCGATGTAATATTTGTCAGAACTCAAACGCAGTACAAAATGAAAAAAATTATACATCGCATTTAAATTGTTCTCAGAATACGCAAAAAGAAAACTTCAAAAAGGTTCTGACACAGAAAATTTGCTGCTAATCTGCGATGACGCGCTCGCAGGGCAGCTAACGCAAAACATTAATAATCAAGAGAAAAACAAAACATCAAATTTAAACCAAAAACTCAAAACTAATTAACATTACTTTTAATGAACACTTAAAATACAATGCTTATACTTAAATTTAGAAGACACACAGCTAAATATAATCTATATACATTATATACAGGGAAATAATCATGTCTAGCAATCCAATCAATTTTAACTTACTCAAAACGCACTGCGACGCAGCGTAATTTAATCCTATATACGCAGAATATCCAAACCTGTTGAGCGAGCAGTGAATTTCATCTTAAAATTCTCTATCATTTTACAAGATATAAACGCAACAAATATAAATGCCCTTTTTGAAATAGTTGGCATTAAAAACCATCTTTCAATTTTACTTAATACGCAGCAATTCTTTTTAACTGGGACAAAGCCCATAAAATCATCCTTTCTTTCTCAACTTCTTTTCTCAGAATCCAAAAGACCTCTACCTCAATTTTTTTATTGCATCGCTCCCAGGGGAGGCCCCCGTTCTCTCAAGAGGCCCCGCGAAAGGGGCAGTAAGCTAATTGAAACCCCTTTACAGACACGCAGCGTCATCTGGTGAATAAAATTAAAAATCAGTTAAATGATTTGGCTTTGATTCAATTGGCAATCGCCAACATCCTCCCACCTTTAATTTAGGCGAGAGCCGAAATTAAACACAAAAATTTTCTTAAAATGAATTTCTTCACTATTGGTAAACAGTTCTTAACATTGGAAATAAAAATAAAATTGAACACACTAGATTATATAAAAAACATGCAAAAACAAAATAAGGATATATAAATGAAACACAATATTTAAATTTTTTGGTTAAAACTAAATTAAGCAAATAAAATAAAAATAGTTCCATTCACAGTTCTAAACACTATTTTTTGCATGGTTTAATCAATCTTCCATATCTGGATCTGTTTTCGGCTGTCAGGGTGAGTACAGGATCTCCAGCGGTTGAAACCTCTAGTGGATAAAGTTTTTGAATTGGTCGTGTCAAATGTCCACTGTTTGTTTTTACCTGCACTACTCTGGAAGCACCATCTCTACTATTGTAGATTTTCTCAATTTTGCCCATAGGCCACATTACACGTTTTTTATTCTCAAGTTCGATGAGGACAACGTCCCCCACTTTAAGCTCTTGGCACTTAACTTTGGCCTTTAGTACGAGTTGTCCCAAATATTCCTTACGGAAACGACTTCTCAGTTCTTGTCGCAGAGTGTTGCAATACTTTACGCGCACATTCAGTTTATCTGAGTCAATGGAATCTAAATCGGGTACCCCCACTTGTTTTATATCTTGCAAGAACAAGGAGGGTGTCAGAGGTATGAGTGTATCAGCATCGTCTGATATATAAGTCAGTGGACGACTATTTATTGTGGCTTCAACATCACAAAGGATTGTTAGAAGCTCTTCATAATTCACAGTTGATCTTCCTAAAATGCGCACAAGCAATGTCTTGACGGAACGAATGAGACGCTCCCACCATCCCCCCCCACCAGGCAGCAGTAGGGGGAATGAATTTCCATTTGATTGGATAAACCTCATCTTCCGATAATTTCTTCCAATCTATCCGTTTAAGTGCATTGTCTGTCCCTTTAAAATTTGTGCCATTGTCGGTATATACCGTGGTCGGACGGCCTCGTCTTGCAATGAATCTCCTTAAAGCTTGCAGGAAAGACTCTCTGCTGAGTGATGTGAGGGGCTCTAGGTGAATTGCTCTGTACACTGCACAGGTGAATAACACGATCCAGGCTTTTCCTTTTGGCTTTAGGAGTAGAGGACCACAGAGATCAATCCCTGTTACTTCATAGACTGCAGATTCTCTTACTCTGTCAAGGGGCAACTGTATAGGTGGAGAAGTTAAAGCTTTCGCAGTAAATCTCTTGCATACAACACAACGATTTATGCAAGCTCTTAAATTTCGTTTGGAAGAAATGATCCAGTACTGTAGTCTTAATTTGGCAGCCAATATCTGTACACCAGCGTGACTATACTTTAGATGACATTCTCTTATCAAGCATTCTGTCAGGTAATGTTTGGACGGAAGTAGTACTGGATATAGGAATGATAGATCATCATCCCGTTCAATAATTTTTGTTTTTACACGAAGAACATCATCGCTACCTCGCACCACTTGCAAACCATGGACGGAATTTTCTTTCTCGTGGAAAGATCCTAACAGTTTACTCTTTTTTGGTATCGCTACCTTCAAACAACCTTCGATGATTAAATCACAAAAGTCTTCGGATTTTACAGCTCCAAACTCATTCATCGCAGTGACTTTATTACCGTCTTCATTATCTGGACCAAAAGTCCACATCCGCATTTCCATTTTGGCTTCTGCCATAATGTTTGTTGCTTGATTCATAAAAATTTCAAGCTCTGCTTTCGTATCAACGGATGTGACGCAGTTGTCAACGTAAAAGGATTTTGAAAGTTTCTGGGCAACACCTTCAAAATTTCTATGCATATTACTAAGGTGAAATGAGATCACTGCCGCCAACAGATATGGACTACTTGTAACCCCAAATACAACCCTTTTATGGCGGAACTCTACAATTTTGTTATTTTCCCACCAAAGAAATTTCAGATAATTTTGATCTTCTCGCTTTATGCCAATCTGCAAAAAGGCTCGCCTGATATCAGAAGTTACGCCAATCGCTTTTTCCCTAAACCGCATTAAAATCGCAGGGATTTCTTCTACGAGATTTGGACCCTTTTTCAAACAATCATTTAGTGAAAATGAATTATCTGATTTGCACGAAGCATCGAAAACGGGCCTAATTTTACTAGTTAGACTATCTAATTTTATAACTGGATGATGTGGCAAATAGTGTCCCTTCGCTTTGTCTTCTGATTCTGGAATCATTTCCACAACATCCTCAGACAGCCATTCCTTAAATACCTTATCGTACTCATCAAAGTAATTTAATTTCTTCAATTTTCGTGTAGTGGCAAAGAGCCTTTTTTCCGCAATATGCCGATTAGAGGCAATGTTAGGTGGAAAATGTTGAACCCACGGCAAGCTCACGCAATATCTACCATCTTCGTTTCTACAAAGCCCCTTCAAAAATTGTTCCTGAGCTAATTGGTCTTCAATCGCTTTAGAAAAGGTTTGTGCTTCATCGGCAATGCCAATTTTTTCCAAATCCCACATATCGGAAACTTTCATATTTTGAACATGGAGATTAGTTACTAACATGGACTGGGTACCCTCAAAATTTTTAACACTTTCTCCCTTTGGCTCTCCACACAGAGTCCATCCCAACTTAGTATTAATAGCGGTCAAACCCTTCTTAAGTTGAATTACATCACCTGTAATAATTTGCCCATAAATGTCGCTACCAATTAAAATTTCTATCTCAGGATAATCGTTCCCCACATCTGAAATCCAAATTCGGTGGCTTTTTAATTCCTTTAATAACGGACCCTTAGGGATGCGTGGTAAACCACCACAAATAGTATCCTGATCCAAAAAACAGAACTGATATTCGGTACACTTTCCAACAGGTCTCAATCTCATAGAATATCGTTTGTGATCTTTAGCCTCAGTTTTCGTCCCCCCAAACAGCGTATGAGTTAATTTTTCAGAAGAAAGGCCTTTTAAATTTAGGGCTTCAGCTGTAGATTTTAGAACGTAAGATCTCTGAGATCCACAATCCAAAAGACACCTTACCCTTTTCCTTATATTCCCCGACACTACCTCAACCATTAATGTCATGAGAATAACTTCCTTCATACACGAAGGGGTAGACATAGTAGTTTGTACCGCAGTCGGCACTTTTGTATTCTCTGCGTTTTCGCACCTTTTTTCTTGAATCTCGGGGCATAATATTATGGGATGCGATCGTTTGCACACATGGCATTGAATAAATTGTTTGCAGTCCCTCCCAAAATGTCCAGGCTTAAGACAGCGGAGACAGCAATTTAATTCTCTTAATTTGTCTAATCTTTCCTTTAGGGGCCAAGACCGAGCCGAAAAACATTCCTTACTTTCATGACCTTTCCCGCAAAAAACACACTTTAACTCTTTAGTAGCTACCAAACTTGCGGCGCTCGCAAAAGATTTTTTATTTTTGAAAACCTTGTTCTCCTTAGGGCGCTCTTCCCGCGAGGGCGAAGAAATTTCAAACCCTGACCGTGCAAGTTTCACCCTCTGCTCTCCCTCAACCTCTTTTCGCAAAAATTCCAAAAGATTTGAAAGACGTGGTCCCTTGGCACTAAATAGTAAGCTTCTCTGCCAGACCCTAATCAACTCAGCTGATAAACATGACTCCACCATCGGATATAGCCAGGCGGTGTTAGAGTCTTGGTTCACACCTAAAGACTCAAGTGCTCTGAGATAGGACTCAATTTTATCAAACAACGACACTAGTGGTAATTTATCTTTACCTTGTGAGCGTATATTCTGGATAATTAATTTTAACAATTCTCTCACATAAATCTCAGTTAAAATTTCCTTATTGCCAAATCGCTCCTCAAACGCAGAAATAGCCTTCGGATAATTTTCTGAAGTTAAGGGATAGCTCTCAATTAACTCATAAGCACGGGTCCCGGGTACCATTGATTGCGCCAAATAATGGAATTTGTCAACATCATCCAGATTACTATCCTCATGGATCTTTTTAAACTGGCCCCAGAACGAAAGATAACTCAATAATTGCCCATCAAACTTTTTTATTTGAATTTTCGGCAATTTATACCGTTTTTCATTACATGTATTTATAATACCATCAACTTTAGAACTCATATTAATTTTCAAGTCTGAAATATTCGTTTTTTCTTTTATTCGACGACTAAGAGTAATAAATTCATCCAAATATTCCTCGCAACCTATAACTTCGCTATCGATAACTTCTTCCGTATTCTTAGCTGCTATCATTAAATCTAAAAATTCAGAATCCTGAGCTTTTAATTCTGCACTTATTGTTTGTAATTTAATGAATTTATCGTCTAAAACGGACCTATCCGGTTCATCTTTCTCTAATTCATCTTTTAAAACTTTAGCCGTTCTAGTAAAACTGCTACGAGTAGCAGATCGTTTTTTCTTTAAAGCCTCCAGACTCATTTTTTACTTAACTCTTTAAATCTCAATTTATAATCCTAACCAAGGCCCCCTAATAAGACCTATAAGTCCTATATATTAGTTTTATAATCGCAGTATTAAGATTCCCTCTAAATACAGTAAATGAATTCACAAATACTCATAACATTTAACACAAATATGAAATCGAAACCTATTTAAATACATATAATCCTCATACATAAATTTTATTTTCCTAACGCACAAACAGTTCTCAATTAGTATGATCATTTCCCTGATACAAAACCAAATTAAACGTATCCTGGCAGGCTCGCCATTTTTCTATGTCAGAACTCAAACGCAGTACAAAATGAAAAAAATTATACATCGCATTTAAATTGTTCTCAGAATTCGCAAAAAGAAAACTTCAAAAAGGTTCTGACACAGAAAATTTGCTGCTAATCTGCGATGACGCGCTCGCAGGGCAGCTAACGCAAAACATTAATAATCAAGAGAAAAACAAAACATCAAATTTAAACCAAAAACTCAAAACTAATTAACATTACTTTTAATGAACACTTAAAATACAATGCTTATACTTAAATTTAGAAGACACACAGCTAAATATAATCTATATACATTATATACAGGGAAATAATCATGTCTAGCAATCCAATCAATTTTAACTTACTCAAAACGCACTGCGACGCAGCGTAATTTAATCCTATATACGCAGAATATCCAAACCTGTTGAGCGAGCAGTAAATTTCATCTTAAAATTCTCTATCATTTTACAAGATATAAACGCAACAAATATAAATGCCCTTTTTGAAATAGTTGGCATTAAAAACCATCTTTCAATTTTACTTAATACGCAGAAATTCTTTTTAACTGGGACAAAGCCCATAAAATCATCCTTTCTTTCTCAACTTCTTTTCTCAGAATCCAAAAGACCTCTACCTCAATTTTTTTATTGCATCGCTCCCAGGGGAGGCCCCCGTTCTCTCAAGAGGCCCCGCGAAAGGGGCAGTAAGCTAATTGAAACCCCTTTACAGACACGCAGCGTCATCTGGTGAATAAAATTAAAAATCAGTTAAATGATTTGGCTTTGATTCAATTGGCAATCGCCAACAATATTCTTGCAATCTCTGTATCCACTTGGCTATCTGACCCTCTGGATTCTTGAAATTTAGAAGCCAGGTTAAAGAGGCATGGTCCGTTCGGAGCAGGAACTTTCGGCCGTACAGGTAATGATGGAAATGTTCTACGGCCTGGACGATAGCCAGAAGTTCCTTTCTCGTAACGCAATAGTAAAGTTCTGCCTTTGAAAGGCACTTGCTCCAGTAAGCAATGACGTCCGAGACAGCACATTAGCTTAAATCAAGCTTCACATTTCTTTGAATTTGACGTATTAATACAAGCTTGAAAGTTCAATTCGTTTTAAGCTTGCAGCAAGCTTGGAGATTACAAAAAAAAAAGAGTCAGCAAATATTTTCTGACCGAATTTAAGTCAGCCAATATATCCCAACATGATATAGTTAAGCCAATATTGCCCAACATGAGTGTTGCGATATTGAAAGTTTGAAAGCGTGTGCTGCTTTTAAGTTTATATTATGCTTATTTCCCTATTAGTAGAGACTATAAATTACACATAACATTATTTTAATTTTGATTCATCACATGGAAAAATAAAAGAAGCAGATCTGTATCGGGCAATACTGATCAAATCTCGCCAAAAAACGGCGTGACAACCATAACAGTCAGTTCAAACTTTAGTCATGTCTCCGTGAGTCAGGTTGGCATGATGGTTAGGATGCTGGCTTCCCGCACCTTAGGTCCCGAGATCGATCCCAGCCGCGGACGCTAGCAGTGATGGCGCCAGACTTTCCCCGACGGGAGGGCCATCTTCCCCGACAGGGTGGGCCAAACGATAACCCCCAAATTTTACATTTCAGTACTTGCACAGCCTCTCAAAAAAGTATTCGAGTAAGAGATAAATTTCCTACTTTGGTTTCGTGTATTAAAAATTATTATGATGAGATGGTCATTAATTATCTGTTCTTGGTTAACAGGAAAGCCCAGTGATTTTCATCAAAGTCGTAGCTAAAAAGGTCGTTACGAAGGCAATTGTCAGCAGATCGGGCAACCCTGCTTACCCTAGAAATGTGGATCTTGTTCGCTGGTTCCTTCGAATCCCGAGAAACATACTCCGAGCTGCAGATAATCAATATTCAGTATATGAATATCAATGGCGTAGCAAGGGGGGGCGGTCCACCTCGGGCGGCAATCTGAAAGCAAGATTAGGGGGCGGCAGTAGCCGCCCCCGTTTGTTTGTTTTCCGTCACACAAGATCTAAAAGAATTGCACTCAATTTAATGAATATCATTTTACACTTAACCATTAGCGCCCATGCATGGGGCGCACATGAGGCTTGACCTGATGGTCGGCTGAGGATATCCCCAAACCGGCAATCTGTAACTAGTGATAGAGGCCGCAGGAGCATACCCCCCCCCCCGTTTTTGCCCTTTCGCATATTTTTCTTACAGAATAGCTAAAATTATTACTCTCCATTTAATGAAAAACATTATACACACCATGGGCGCCCATATATTAGGCGAAATTGGTGACTTGACCTAAAGGGCGGTTCGGGTTACCTTAAGACTTAAGTATAGTAGGCAGTTTTATAGCATACTGAACTTTTTTCTATTATTTTAGTACTAAAACGTTTAGAAGACCGAGATGAGCCGCGCCTTATACAAATATAAGATTACTTCTAAAAGTACTCATATGGGCGCCCATGCCCATATGAGTATGCCCTTGCCAAAGACATCGTCTTGTTAGCTGTTGGAAGTTGAATTTTTCAAAATAGATAAAGAACAATAATTTTGTTAAATTTTTTGAAGTACTTTACGTTAAATGTCGCATCCTGCTTTAGCAATGTGAAAAGATATTATCAAAGTCTGAGGACCAGGGTCGTGAACAAGGGGCATCGTGAGGGTCGGGGATCAAAATCACTAGACCCCCCCCTCCCCCGTGGTTTTTCTATGGATAAAATAGGACTGTTTTTTATGTTCAAGTAAAAAAAAGAGTTTTTCTCCCTTCTTTAAGACCCGACCAGTGGCAGAGTGCAAATGCGCTCTGAACTGGGAGTCGGAAGGTGTCTAGTTCAAAACCAGGTTGCGTCTGCCGACCTAACCGTTCGGAGTTTTCTGTGGTTTTCTCCGAAACTTGGCGTAAATACGGATCAGGACCCATTTAAAAGACCCGCACGGAGGGCACCCAACCCATAGGCCTAGATCCCTCGTGTAGATAATTGGCCTTAATCCTACAACACAAACACACCCTTCTCTAAGTGCAGGGGTGGATCTTGCGGCTAGTGGTCACCGCGACTTACTTCTAATGATTTTTCTGTCGAAAAACCCAAATTCTATAAAGAGTAAGCATGATAAGAAAGTGTCGGTTTTCAAACCATTGAAGAGGTTTTTTTTTTTTTCACTAACACCAGTCCTCAGAAAGTCTACTGTTCAGGCCAAACATTTTTTCATGGGAAAAAAAAGAATGAGAAGAATAGAATGCAATCAAGGCTGTCTGGGATGATACCGAAGGTAATTTATTAAAGGTTTATTTTTGACAAAGTCATTGAGGACTTTGCAAAAAAGAAAGCAAGAAAAATACAAATTTAAAATTTATGCAACAAAATCTCGAAAAATTATTTTTATTGAACAAATTTTTAACTTCACAGAATACCTTGAATTCTTATTTTTAAAAGAATGATTTGAAAATTTATTTCCATTTCGCTGTTATTGAATTATTATTTTCGATTTGCTGCGTTAAACATTTTGGTGTTGATTCCCTCCTAATCTGCTATAGTTAAAAACATCACGAAATTATATAAAATATTTAATTCTAATGCATTTTAACTATAAACTATATTTTAAAAAACGATAAATTGCCCCCCTCCCTTCCATCAAGACAATAGTTAGTAAGTGTGATAAAACTTAATTGAACTTTTACTAATAAAAATTTTCCACATAATCTTGCAGTATCGAGATTTATGGGTGATTTTAAAATACCGAATATTTCCTGTATTTATCACCATTGTTATAATTTAATTAGAGATAATTAAACCGTCGTATTTAAAGGTTTTCTTGCTAAATTTACTAAACTGTTTATGTGCTGTAGTATTGCTTCAAAAATTCTCGATCATTAACTAGTTTCAGAATTTTAATATTGTTTTCGGTTATATATCCTCACCACGTATATTTTTTTATGTTCCTAATCAAAACTTAAGCAATTTTGCTGAAAGAAATGAAGGCTGTCGAAAAAACATATTTATACTATTGATTTTTAATTATAATGTTTAATATAATCCGCAAAATTTACTTTTTTTATCAAAAACAAACTATCTAATTTGTAATATTGTAATTACGGCCAATCAAATATAGTTTTAATCATGGTAAATTCCTGTAAACAGTTTTTTTTAATATACATAATTTCACTGTAGAATTGTATGTACATGTTTGGTGAATGATGTTTTGATCATTCTAATCATATTTTATTTTAAATACTATATGAGAGAAATAATGTATTCCCTTATCGTATAATCCAGAAATTAAAGTGTTCTTTTAACTAAATCTGTAGAAAAGCTTTAAAAAATTAAAAAATTTCTGTTCAAACCTTCCCCATGAAAAGTAGTATTTTGAACAAGCTAGGGCAACATTTTAACAAATACAAAAATATATGAAAATTGAAATTCTTTTTATAATCAAAAATCGCATATGTTTAAGAAATTTAGTGTCACAAGAATAAATTAAATAGTTACATTTAAGTGAATTTATTAAAATTCATTATTTAAAGAAATTAATACCCGTAAATATTGACATCAACGTTCGTTGTTAAAACAGCATTGTTTAGACAGTCTTTTGAATATTTCTGGTATATGTTTCACAAAATGCTTGGTATCCACAAAACTGATCGCTGAGACCTCAGAAAAATGATTTATTTTCTTTTTTTTTTACATAGCAACTTAACATTAAACTCCTTTTTATAGTGCAAGTCTGAAAATAGATTTTTTTTTGTAAGTAGCTTCACTTAATTTAATTAATTAAGTGAAGCTACTTATATGCAGTTATTCTAAAACAAGACTTAACTTAAAGATCCTTTGTGTCTCAACTCGAACATCTTCAAAGCATGTTCAACGATGCTTCAACTGTTTTGTTAATTATTGGTAGATGGCTAAAGTGTAAAGGTTCGTGGATTTCTGATCTATTGCGCGCCTATCGATTTCACGGTCAAGCGTTTTGGACGGTTTTATCTAGATGTGAATACGCTCTAGAATGTCTTAAAAGTCTTCCACTCAAGGCATTCCTCCCTTAACAGATAGCTTTAGTGTGCTTTGCTTTAACAAAATATCAACAAGATGAAATGTTCCAATGTATCATTCTTATTCATGAACTGCAGATGTTTTAATCTTCTTACAATCATCGCATAGCCGAGAGAGAGAACTGTATGCTACTGCCGATAGTACTTAAAAAAAAGTAATAACACCTTTCCCCGCATTCTGTACCGAATCTTACCGAAAAATTAGTCACCTTCTAACGCCTTAATCTTAGAATGTAAGGGGCGGCAAACTGAAGTTCCGCCCCGGGCGCCAATAACCCTCGTTGCGCCACTGATGAATATCGTATAATTCCAAACAGAATGAGAATTGAAGTGAACGAAACCTCTACGCTCAGGTCAGACACTTTGAATGGAATTTTTTATCTGGTTGCAAAACTTCCTTCGTTTTTCTAAACCAACAAATTCTCTAAAAAATCCCCGACGACACTCCCCGACAGGGGGGCCAGTGATCCCCGACGGGGGGTGCATGCCTCCCCCCCCCGATCCCTCCGCTGGCGCCACCCCTGGACGCTAGACGGAAACAGATTAAAATAACTTAAGGTTTCAGCGTAGAGGGGAAAATACGTGGAAAAATAAAATATATGGGGCGAGTTCGCCGACCAGCGTCCCATGTATTTAGGAAAAAATTTTTAAGTTTGAATTAAACTTGCTATGTCAAGCTTAATGCAAGTTGGGCAAGTGTAAACTTGAACACTTGATTCAAGCTTGCATTAAGCTTACACGCTTGAAACTTTCAAGCTTAATTCAAGTTTATTGACTTGATAAATCAAGGTTACTGCAAGTTTGATGCAAATTTGCTGTGCTGTCAGAGGTGTTCTTGGTCATCTATCTCCTGGGTCAAAACTGCTCCGACACTCTCCTTACTTGCATCTGTGTCCAGGATAAATGGCTTGTCAGGATGAAGATACGATAAGATCGGCGCAGATGTTAAAGCCGTCTTCAGGTCGTTGAATGCATCCTTACACACTGCAGTCCAAGGAATTTTTGTCCAGTCTCGGTCAACTTATGAAGTGGCCTTGCAATCTGAGAAAAACCCTTCACGAATTTTCGATAGTAGGTACAATTTCCGAGAAAACTTTGCAGCATATGGACATTCTCAGGGCGACTCCAGTTCTTCAGTGCGGGTGTCTTTTCGGGATCGTTTCGGACTCCGTGGGTGGATATTATGTGCGCGAGATAAAGTACTTCCCGACGGAACAAGTTGCACTTCGATGGACTCAGTTTCAAGTTTGCCTCCTTTAATTTCTGCCGCAATTTTCGGATGTTCTGGAGATGCTCTTCGAAAGTCTTTCCGACGATGATGATATCGTCCAAATAAGCGAGACATGCTTCGTAGGAAAGTCCTCTCAACACTGTCTCCATCAGACGCTCGAATGTAGCTGGTGCGTTGCAAGAGTCCAAAAGGCATAACTTTGAACTGCCACAATCCTTATCCCGTGGTGAACGCAGTCTTTCCACGATCATCGGGATGAATTTCTACTTGCCAGATCCTGAGTGGATCTCACTCTTGAGATCCTGAGTGGAGAACAATTCATTTCCCGATAAAGTGTCTAAAGTGTCGTCTATCCTGGGAAGAGGGTAGCTGTCTTTCTTGGTAATGTCATACAGACGTCTATAGTCAGTGCAGAACCAGGTGGAACCATCTTTCTTTCGCGCCAAACAATCGGTCAGGCCCAGGGACTAGTCGATGGCTCGATGACGTCATCATGCTGCATATCCTCTAAAAGTCTGCTCACCTCTTCTTGCTTAGCAAACGGCAGCCGCCTAGGATGTTGCTTGATGGGAGAATGGCTGCCTGTGTATATTCTATTTTGCGCTAACCTCGTGGGGCCAAAATCACCCGAAGTACGAGAGAAGAGGTCTTTAAATTCAGCTATTACTTTCCCGGCAGCGCTTCTCTGTTCTGCCGTTAACTCCACGTCTTGTAATAATTCCTTCGTCAGACACTCAGATGGTTTAGCTGTCGTTGGGTTGCAGTTCTTATTAATGCAGGTAACAGGAGTGCATGTTGCCAACACTTCATTTTTCTTTATCACCTTCGAATTGTTAGTCACGTTAGCTACTCTAACAGAAACGCTAGTTTTTGACAAGTCCACAAGTGTTGCTCTCACAAGTACTCCTCTGACAGCATCACTATTGCTTGGGTGTTCAAGTAATTCAAACCGGAATTTATTGATTTCTTTTACTGTTCCAGAAATTAGTGAATCAGTTCTTGGGGGAAGAGTGATATCAGTCTGGGCTATTATTTGTTGAACAGGTAAAACAGCTTCATTTTTAATGTCGAACGCAGTTATTTCTTCAGAGTCTGAACGAAGCTCATTATTTTTAAAGTCCAAATTAAATTTGGTGATTTCAAAAAGTCCAGTCCGAGAATAAAAGAATCCGTAATATTGGCGACATACACTACATGGTTGTATCTGGCATTTCGAAACGTAATTTCCACTCTAGCTTTGCCGCCCACTTCGATTTTGTCACCTGTCACAGTCTGGAGGGTAGGCGAGGGCGGAGTCCAGATACTTTTCAAATTTAATTTCTTGGTCAGATCTGTCCTTATGATGGTTACATTAGCTCCAGTATCAATGATCATGTGGCATGGAGAACCATTTACGTATCCGAGTACAAATAGTTCATTACTGCCACCATTCACTGATGAAATCTGTAAGACTTTTAGGTGGGGCTTTTGAATATCTGGCAACTTCCGCCCCGCGAGCCTCCTCCTAGTTTCTCTCCTCTCCGTTCCGAGATTTCTGTTGCTGGTCATGGGACTTTCGACCACAGTACTTTTGTACGTGGCCCTCAATTCCACACTTCCATCATTTTACTCTCTTTGGGCTGTCTTTCGTTCCACCGGATCTTAATTTTCGTTCCATTAGATCTTCAACTTTCTTCATTATTCTGCTGTGTAAGCTCTCTGTGTCCGAATCAGCTCGCTCTTGGACCGTCACATCTCTACCAGCATGACGATCTTTCCTCACGGCCATCTGAGCTGCCTGTAGCTTCATAGTGAAGACGAGAGCAGATTTAAAATCTTGATAATTCTCCAACATGAGTGCCTTTTGAATTTCAGAATCCCGGACGGCTTCGGTAAAATGCCGCACCGCCATTTCTTCTTGGACATCATGAAGGTGGTCCATGTAGGCTAGATGACATAGCCTATCTATCTCCGAAGCCAGCTCTTTGAAGGGTCTCACCAGATCTCTGCATCGTTGACTTAAGTTGTATTCTACTATATTCTTTCTGGCACTCCTCTCCGAATTTCATCTCCAAGGCATTTGCAAGGACTTCACAATCTCCAATCTCGGTCACTCCAATGATTAGATTTTCAGATTTTTCGAAAATCGTTTCAAACTGCGTAAATTTGTGTTCAAGCATCACGCAAAAACGACTGAAGCGATTGACATTAAATTGGGTGTCATGATAGGTGGTCACTCAACTTAAAACATAGGCGTCCAATTTTTAAAACATCTTGATTAGATTTTGAGATTTTGCGAAAATCCTTTCAAACTGCGTAAATTTGTGTTCAAGCATCACGTAAAAACGACTTAAGCGAATGATATGAAATTGGGTGTCATGATAGGTGGCCACTCAACTTAAAACATAGGCGTCGAATTAAAAAAAAATCTTGATTAGATTTTGAAATTTTGCGAAAATCATTTCAAACTGCGTAAATTTGTGTTCGCACTTCACGTAATAACTGCAAAGGCGAAAAAATGATATTTGGTGAAATGATAGGTGATCACTCACCTTACACTATAAGCATCTAATTAATAAATATTGATTAGATTTCGAGATTTTGTGAAAATCGTTTAAAACTGAGTGAATCTTTGTTCCCGCATTACGTAATAACGACTAAAGCGAATGATATGAAATTTGGTCACACGATAGATGGTTGCTCAACATAAACTATAGGAGTCCAATTTTTTAAACATTTTTATTAGATTTTGAGATTTTATGAAAAGTCTCTCAAAATACGTTTATATTTCTTCAAACATCAGGTAATAACGACTAATACGAATGATACGAAATTGAGTGATATGATAGGTAGTTGCTAATCTTAATTTATAGGCGTTGAATTTTTAAATTATTTTGATTACATTTTGAGATTTTGCGAAAATCGTTTTAAAATGCTGAAAATTTGTTCCAGCATCACGAAATAAAGACTGCAGGGAATGAAACGAATTTGGGTGGCATGATAGGTTGTAACTCAACTTAAATTCTAGGCTTCCAATTTTTCAAAAATGTTGATTAAATTTTGAGATTTTGCGAAAATTATTTCAATATGCGTAAATATTCGTTCGCGATTCACATAATTACGACTCAAGCGAATGAAATGATATTACTTAGTTACTCTCTAACATGTAATATTTTAACAATACACAAAAATTATAACTTCGCTTTCTTTACTTTGGCAACATACTACATCCATTCTGTGTACTCCTAAAATGCTGACGAAAGTTCTTGGTTTTTGGAAATTTGCATTCACTAACCCGTCGAGGACGGGTATTTCAGCTAGTTGATAATAAGAAGCTGATTTTTATTCATACTGTTAGAGCTAAACGACCCAAACGTAATTTACTATTATTATAATTTTTAATAAAATATTAGTATGAATTATGAATTATGAATTATTAAATTAATATTTAAAAAATTTATGAATAACGACCTAGCCAAAGTTCGGTGGAAATAGATGCAGAAAGTAATATTACAGGGTTGTGCAAAATTTTGTATGCCTCTTAGTTTTATATGCCTCTAATAGTTTATATGCCTCTTAGAATGTCATTATGCTCTGTCTATCGATTTTGGAAGTTGTATATACCACTGGTGAGCTTTGAAATACGGTACAGCGCCATTTATCTGGTAAAAATGGCGATTTTCATTTTTTGCATATTTGACTTGCGCATGTTCTGAAACGTGTAGATACCAAATTTCACTGGAATATTCCCGGTAGTTTCCTCTCGAGCACCCCTTGAACACTTGCAGTTTAATTATGGCCACCCTGTATATCTTGAGTTAAATAAACAGATGCACGACTTAAATATTATAACTAATCCGAAAATTTCGGGAAGGATGAGATATATTCCGATATCCACTGGCTACGCCCTTGCTATCTGGAATTGAAATCTTTCCAATTCTTTAAAAGTCTAGTAGACAAACCAAATGTCCATTCTTAAAGAATATATCAGGTCTAATAATAATAATAACAATAATAATAGTATAACAAATAAAATCTCATTGATCAAAATTTCGTCATTAACATTAATCGTCAGAAAGAATGAGCAGTTATCAACCTAATGAAACTTCTTCCGCATCTTCGGTCATTCTGTATTGCAATAAATAAAGGTAAATCGTATCATTCATGAAACATTAAAAACAGAGACAAAAAGATATCCATAAATGAGAAAATGGTTTAAATCAAGTTTCTTTTAGTTTACAAACTGGTAAAAATCGTAGATTATTTCAACTTGGTTTAAACGAAACTGAAATTCACATGGTACATTCATTTATATTAAGCGAATTTTGAAAAATGTGTTGTGATGAAAATAGATTTTATCACAAATGTTCTAAAAATAGTTAACACAAGAATATCTTATATAATAAAATCGGAGTGTAAACAATATTTATCCGTTTCATTTGAGTCTGATTTGAGAGGTTGGTTTATTGAGACCCATAGATTTATCAGTTCTTTTGTAACTTGAAATCATGCAAAAATAGTTTACACTTATTTATTTGGGTTTACAAGCAAGTACACGGTGGTAATAAAGCCACATTTTCTTAAATGTTAAATCTTAAAATCTCTTTGTATCTTAAAAAGAAGCTTGGAAATCATTTTTTTTCTCTTGTTTTTGTAGTACCATCAGTCTCAGTCAGCAGTGTTTCATAAATTTTAGTTTTCATTCTTATACACACGAAAAAGCTCTCGATATTCTGAGATTTTATTTCTACTTATTTCGTAAGACACATGTAGTTTATGTAGATAGAAATGGGAAAAGTTAAAGTTCGCCATGTTCTGATGAGAGAAAAAATGTACAAATGACATCTTGTGTATTCTATAAGTCATTGATAACAGAAATCTTCTTTTCCCTACTAATTTTCAAAAAACTTCACTTCTGTATTCATACACTCGAAATTGTGGGTCGGTGTTTATATTCCTCCGACGTGGCAGCATGGCACAGTGGTTATGTCACTGAAAATAGTAGATGGCTGAAGTGTGAATATCCAGGGTTCTGGCTGATGTAGATCTAACGCTTTTGGGTGGTTTTCTTCAGATGGAATGCTAGTATGCGTTACGGAACCTTATAAAGTTCTCCCCCTAAGCTCCAGCCCTAGGCAGATACCACTCCTGCGGGTTTGCCTGAATATAACACACATTTATTAGTCGCTGATACTAGCAACTTCCTGTCTATGATTTTCTGTCTATTTCAACTGTAAGTAGAAGTAAATTTAAAACAATAAATAAATGGCAAACAGTAAACTAATTTTTTTAATTAATTATAACACAAAATAAGTTAATTTTATATATCTTACATATCAATAAATTTCACCAATCTTCTTCAATTGAGTTCAAGTATTGTTTGCAAATTATACTTTTATCCTCCAAACTCGCCAGACCTTAATTTTAATGAATAGTTATGTATTTTACTTTTCATAATTTTTTAAAGGATAAATAATTCATATTCAATCTACTAATAGTTTTATTCTTTAAGAAATATAATTAGTGTTTTTGCACAGAAAGTCGAAATATATACCCCTAAAAAAGTGTAACACATTTAAATATAAGTATGGACACGGTTAAAGACATTACATATTATATTATTAAAGTGAACTGCGTTTTTCTAATACATGCGAGGATGGAATACCTTAAATGCAGATTAAATCGGGGTTCAAAGTTGGATTAAAAAAATACACGCCTCAACCCCCAAAGCCGTATAGCCAGGAAACAATTTTGGGGGTGGGTGTCAAATTTTACAATTATATGAGGTTGTTTTTTTAAAGAGATACATCCGTGAACCGAATAAGTAATTTATTAACAAGTAAATACAGCACATTACATTCACAACATGATAAAGGAAAAGAAAAGGGGTAAAACTGACTAACAGTCACTCATATATATAGCTTTTGATAATCCAGAATTATCCTTTGTTGATGCGGATTGGGGTTCAAATCCAAATGATAGAAAATCAATATCGGGATATGTAATTATGTTTTCTAATTGCCCTATAATGTGGTGTTGCAATAAACAAAAATGTGTTGCACTTTCCTCAACAGAAGCAGAAATTAATGCTCTTAGCAAAGGTATTCAGGATATGTTGTGGATAAGAGGTGTTGCAAAGGAATTAACCAATATCGAAAGTCTTATCGTGTATGAGGATAACCAATCTTGTATAAAGTGCATAACTAACGAGAATAATTTTGGTAGATTAAAACATATTGACATAAAATTGAAGTTCTTACGAAATTCTGTTAAAAATGATAGTATTAAAATTGAGTATATACTTTCCGAAGTTCAAATTGCTGATATGTTAACAAAAGCTTTATGCAACTTTAAATTGTCTAAACTGAGGAATTTATGCAACCTAAAAATTGAATGCAAATAAATTTTCTTATTTATGTGCGATTAAGGGCGGGTGTTAAATATAAGATAATCGCACTCTTTCTTGTAACCCCAACAATCACACGTTTATCTGTTAATCCTAGTAGCTTACTTACATGTTCTGTAATAGCTTACTTACAGGTTTCCTATACATATTGTTAAAATGCGTGTTTACCATTGGTTACCTACAGATCCAACTTATAAAGTATTTACATTTCATTGGATAATTCTGGATCCCATCAAAATCCCCAATTTCATATGCTGTAATCATATTTTTTATCAAGCTGTAATCATATTTTTACATTGGCGTAAATTGGCATGTAACATTGGTGTGTTGCTAGGCTAGGGCAAACTGCTTCCTCTTGTACAAAAGATTTTCGCGAACAGAAAAAGCAGATGTCCTTCAGAAAAAGATTCCCTCTTCTTGGAATTCGGGTGTCCATTTTGAAGGTCAAAGATATCCTAATTAGTTGCTCCACGTTCCCGAAATTTTTCAAGGGGTGCGACAGATTCTTTCCCTTAGGGATAGCCCCCCCCTCCCCCTGTTTCTTGTTTGGTTTATATAACTTTGTTTTGCTGTTCCTTCCAGGCGGAAGCATAGGGGTGGCGCACCCAACACTCAACAAAGATGAAGAAAGAAGTGACGGGGACCGTGGGGGGGGGGCATTTTCAGAACTGGGTACAAAGCGATGCGTCTTGTGGGATCAATTGCGACTACAAAAATTTTAGAAATGATCGTAATATGGAAATGTGACACCGTGAAAAAAATTGGACATTTTTGTCGTTTTCTGAACACTTGTATATCAGAAATGGTGTGCGGAAAAAACGCGAACGGTAAACGCGCCCATAATTTTTACTAAATGTTGGACATAAACATTCTTTGTTTTGTAATATACATGAGAAAGGTAATTGGATCTTATGTCCAAATTTCTTTTGTTTTGGGGTAAAGGGGTTAACTTACAGTTCAGTAGGTCTGGGAGTGATAAACCTCTTAGAAAAGCTATTGTTATTAGGCTTTCCTAAGCATATAACATATGAACCATAGCAAAAGCGTCGGGAGGGGGGCACAAGGGGTCACGTTCCCCTTCCACCGTGCCTCCCCTAAACTTCGTCTCAAAAAATTTGTCAAATGAACATTTGTTTGAAAATTTGAAAAACTTTTTTTTTCTGCTCTTATATTCGATATGTGCACCCCCCCTCCCTCAATGCTTTCCTGTACCCCTCCAAAATTTCAGTAGGTCAGGACGCAACGCAGTGATAAGCCTTCCTCAGGAAGCTATTGTTATTAGGTTTTTCTAAGCGTATAATACATATGAGCCACAGGTTTTGCGTTGGGGAGGACGCAGGGTGAGGGCACGTATCCCCCCCCCCTTTGCCCTAACTTCATCTCAAAATCTTTTAAACAAACATTTGTTTTAAAATTTAAAAGATACTTCCCTTTTCTGCTCTTAAATTCAATAGGTGCCCCCCTCAAATCTTTCATGTGCCCCTCCACAATTCTGTTGGTCTGGAAACAATGATAAGCCTTCCTTAGGAAGCTATTGTTACTAGGTTAAGTATTGTTTTAAGCGTAAAATACATATGAACCATAGACGTAGTGTCGGGGGTTAAAAAGGGGGGCACGTGCCCCCCAGATAGAATAAACAACAGAGTTACTTTATGGTATCGAATAAAATTTTCAGATCATTAAATGTAAATACATACTAAATTTTACTTTATATACAGCCCTCTTACAAAAATTCCCAAAAAGGTAAAATGCGTCCCCATACATTAATGAGGCGATGCACAAAGTTTCAGCCTTTTTCATAAAAACGCTTAGAGGTATGTTTAATCAAAGTTGGTGAGGGGCAATACGCTATACAATGTCAATAAGAGTAAAAGTATTATTATTAAAACTATTCGAGCAAAACTATTAATTTTAATCAGTTATTTATAACCAATATTTGACATTAAGAAATGAGTTTTAAATAATTTTAAACCAGTTTCCTTTAAAATGTTCCCTTAAAATCGGTTTCTTTTTTATATCATTTAGAAATGAAAATTTGTTTAAAAACATTACATATTCCACTAACATTTGATTTAAAGAGTTTTCTTTCTTTCTTTTCTTTTCTTTTTTTTTTTTAAGAAGTTATTTCTGATTGACTAATTTAATTATGGAAAATATATACTATGTATATATTTGATTCTTTTAAGTACAGGAGTAATGTTTATATTGAATATTTTCAAAATTAAAAATATATATGTAAATTTATAATTATAAATCATTCATTATTCTAATAATTATTATTTAAAACCGAAGAACTAGCAAAATAAATTACCATGAATCAGAATAAACCCTTACACTTAGAAAAAGAAAACCAGTAATCATAAGCGATATTGTATTAGGAATAAGACTGAAGGTTAGAGTAATTATGGCGAACGTGCATGTTACATGTGTGGGTCATATATTCTGTTTTGGGGTTGTTTGGTAGGTGAGAGATGGTACTTAAGATTGTCGAAACTGCTTCAGTTTATTGCTGAATGACTAGTTCTGGTCCTTTTCCTAAGAATCCAAACAAATTAAACGATCAATTTATTCAATTAATAATTAAGTAATTCAATTATTTCTTTATTTTATTATTTTCAACAGAAGGTCCACAATTTATGCATAAAAAAGAGCAAATTTTGTGTTCGTGTGTGTTCTATGACAAGCCTATACGTATGCTTCACTATACTTATCCCTCTCCCGCCACCCCCCTTGAAATATTTCTGAATACACTGTATTGGGGATATTTAATTTAATCAAAATTTTATTTGCGCAACTGTCCTAAGTTGTGCAGAATTTCTAACAAAATTCAAAGCTTTATATACAGTAAAGCACCGTTTATACGCTTCTCGTTTATACGATTTTTACATTTATACGTGTCCCGCAGTGGTCTGGGCGCTAAACTCTGTTCCCATAAGAACAAGAACACGGCAAGTGAAGCAGCATCCGGCTTGGCCAGTGCTAGGGAGGATCAACTCCCTCTTGACTCGGCTGCTGTGGGTCCGTGTACGCTCATGGGAGCGAGTGTACGTAAAATCCGTCGTGGCTCCAATGTCCTCCAAGTTGTTAAACGATACCCCTGGGGGTGCCTATTTCAGGGGATTGGTCCCTCCTCTGGAATGGGTTCAAAATGAGGGGACGCCGGCTAAAGTTGGATTTCCTCCCACTTAGGCTCATTAAAATGGAAGTCACCCCTTCCGCTCATCGCCTATCTATATGGGGATCTGGTACCGCTCCACGGTTGCTAGAGTGCATTAGGAACAACATTTATACGTCGCTTTCATGAAGTCCCGATTCATTCCTATTTATTTTAGCAAAAATGCTTCGTTTATATGACGCCGATATCGGTTATACGTCGTTTTAAACGTCAACACTTTTCTGTCTCAGCAGTTATTTTCCTGTTTAGACAGACACTTTTGTTATATAGGTCAAATAAAGCATGTATGGAGGGTTGTACCTTTAGCAACCTTCTTTTAAAGGCGCAGTTGACAATATTGAAGAGTTTAGAATATACTTTGCTTGTCAGAACACGAAGGAAAAAGCATCTCATTAACTTCATTAACAGTCTGTAATGCTTTAATTAATAAGCATAGACATCACATCAGGTGACTAAATGATTTATTAAATTCAAGTTCTGTAACAACAAATCATAATTGTTATTCACTCATAATTGTTATTCACTGTAAATACTAAGTATATGCGGTATTTAAGATATAGTACAATAAAGATACAATTTGTTTCACATTTGAGATTTTATAAAAATCTAGCAATTGTTTCTATCGTAAAAACTAATATGAATAATTTACAATTACATAAATTTGAATTAGAAATGTTTTGGAACCGGTAATAATCCAAAGTTTTTTTTATTAACATTTCCATGTTAGATTTATACGATCGTTTCAGTTCGGTCCCCCTTGAAAAACCCTATAAACGGTGCTCTACTTATAATTTCAAAAGCAAATGAAACATTCCTATCCACCATACGTATAAATTACGCAGTTTCTGGAATAAATAAATAAAAATAAATACAATATTTTTCGGTTTGTGACATTATATAATACAGATTAAATTTGAATTATCTTTACTTCAAATTTCCCACACGTACTAATATGGTTACCAGTGGGTGTCGCCAGAAATTTTTCATGAGGGGGGGGGGATTGCAGTAGTCGTAACACTACTGCAACTCACATATATATGTAATAACGTGTGTGTGTGATAAGGGACGTTGAAGAATATACATTTTGTATTTGCAAAAAAATCCTCATGGGGGGTGACCCCTATCCCCCCTTCGCTACTGCCCTGGACGGTTACTTAATATATGTACTAATGTGGCTTATATTTTAACTTCATTGTTATTATTATATTAATTTCCAATCGCTATGCCCCTGACGTTACTAATAATCCACAATGTGCTATATGTAACTAATTGTTATTATTTTATATTAATTTTCCAATAAAATAGTATTAATAAACTATAAAAATATGGTAATATAAATCTAAATATGATTACAGGATATTTTCTTCTTTTTCCTCAATTTTGTTTGTAGCTTTACAAGACCTCTCTTCAAAATCAAGAACTTATTTTCGTATTTTCCATTGTGTTTTGTATCGTGTGTTTAAGAAAACAAACAAACATAAGTTATTAAAAAATAATTTTTAAATCTAATCCCTCCCTAAAAAGTACTTGAGTGCGAGCCAAATATTCTATTTTACTAGTTATATATTGGCGGGGCAATATAGAAACATGAAACTTACCCCATTACTATGTTGTGAATCTAGATTTGTTATCAACCATTATTAAATTAAAGAGAGTTTTATTTTCTTTCTCAGTGATTTTTTTTTTTTTTTTTTTTGTGGTGTTATGCTTTAAGTCGGCAATAATAGAACTTTTAGGATAGATGTTGATATTTTGCAGGGCTTCTATTTAGTTGCACCCCCCCCCCTGCGTTAGCTTCTTTCCATCTTGAGTATAAACGATGAGCGGTTTTTGTGTGTTTCTAGCGCTCGTGTTCCAACCATAAGATTTCCCACCCAGTCGAAAAGTTCTAGATACCAATGCCCGAAGATGTGCATATCGTTTGAACTTTAGGTCGTTATTACATGATTGCGCCCCCCCCAGCGAAAAGCTATTTCCCACTCTTTGATTAAAACGATGAGCGGAGAGGTCTAAAATCTAAGCGCATCGTTCAACCAAAATTGATGTTCCGCCCAAGAAAAAAGTGGCGTGAGTGACCACTTAATCAGATCACCGAAATAATCAATTTCAGTTAGCTTTAGTCTAGTCATACGTGAGGTGCCGCAAAAAAGAACAAACATATTTACGCTCGCTTGAACCGAATTTCTGCAGAAAATCTCAAAATCTGATCAAACTTTAAAAAAATAAGAATGTCGACGTTATTGTTTTAAGTGGAGGGAGCTGACCCTTATCTTTTTTTATTTGACTCGTATCACCATAAGTTTAGTCACTTTCTGTCATGTCACCAAATTTTCAGCGTCATCGTGAGGTTGCGAAGCAAACATTTACGTCATCTGTATGAAAACAGCATTTGCTTTCTGAACTCAAATTTCTGATAATTTTTAAATAACTACAAAAATGTCACTTATGGAGTCAAAAATTCTGATCTTCTGTTTTATATGCTGGATTTGACCACCCTGACTAACTTTAAAAGATTATAGAATAAAATAGAGCATTTCACAATATTTCGACGTTCATTTTTCATTACATTTTACTTCATGTTTTGAAAACAGAAATTACGCTTTCTTAGATAGTTTTTATATTTAGCATCTATAGTGCAAGCCCTGTCTTACTTATTCCACTTTAGTATAGGTATACAGTGCCTGTGTTCCTACGACACTTTCAAAATAATATTCACAAAAATAGACTTTTACATACTCCATTTACAATTCGTTATGAAATATGGCAAAGGTGGAAAACAAAATTTCGATCGATATTGTCTCATTAATAAGAATTATAAAAGAAAAATGGTTCTAGTATTAGATTTACAAATTAATATATGCGACAAAACATGTCAGAGCTCAATTTAACCAATCTGACTTGCAAATACATTTAGCCAGTTGAATACAACTTTTATTGCAAATATTTCTTCAACATTCTGATCTCAAGTGTTTTGATCTGAGTATTAGAAGGATAGTTGATCAAGGAACAATACAAGAGCAACAATTTCTTTTTCTGTCAAATTGGGAAGAAAATAAGTTTACGTTGATAGTGAAGCCATGAGCTTCGGGGCCTCCAGGCATTTGCTGTGTAGCCTCCCTATTTTTACGGCACTGTGCAGTATCACAAAATAAAAATATTTCTGGTTCAAAATAGTTATACCAAAATGAACGCCACCTTTTAAAATAACAGAGAAAAGATAAATTAACGTCATCTACGCATCGATTATAATGACAAATTTCCCAAACACATGGTTTTGCGTAAATTGCGCGATGTATTTTCCAAATTTGGCGAGTTTTTAATAGCTAATATTGATTATCTCTTAGCCATGGCTAACTGGGGGGGCAAGGGGGGCCACGGGCAATGCCCTGCAGTTGAAAAAAATTCCCTACAACCTAAGTCGTAAAACCATCAGGGGGGCAAAGTTATGATTTTGAACCCAAATCATGCATTTATAACTAAATATACCATCAGATTCAAGTTTCAAATAAAAAAAAGATCCGGCAAAAATCAACAAAAGACATAGAGTCACAGAAGCTTGTTAACTAATTGAGCATAACTTAAAACCTTTAGGGAGGGGAAGTTCCCTACCTTGCCCCCCCCCTTATGGCCGCCCTGGTCGTGTGCCCCCTCGGAATGGACCCGCGCCCCCATCCAAAGAAACTATAACTGATTTTGGCGTTCCATTTAGAATGTCTCCCGGTGCTTGTCCCCGCTTGCCCCCCCCCCTTTGTTGCCGCTGTCACAGGTTTGGGGCCAGTTTCTCATTTATATTTTAACTAGCCGGCAACCGGCTTCCCGCGTTTAAATTGCCCTAGTAAAACGGCATGAGTTGAACCCAAATGTTTCAACTAAAGAAACCATTTCAATTTCAAAAAAAAAAAATTATTCCGTGCAAAATATTATCAATTATTTTAAATGAGTCTAATGCATGGTAGTAAACTTCATTTAAATAAGAGTGTATGCAGAATTACTAAATTAGATTTTTTTCAGGCATTTGGGCGCGAATAGAGAACGTTACGACAGTATTTGCGAACTGTTTTGATGTTTTCTTGTCAAAGTAATATTTATGCTATGGCATGAATTTTGCCTTACCGTAAATGTCGGGTATAGCGCGCACCGGCGTATAACGCGCGCCTATTTTTAAACTTCAGTTTTTTAATTTTTATGTAATCCTCCGTATAACGCGCTATCCTTTACTTGCAATCCCCAGTTGCCTTTGGAATCCAGAAATTTTTTATCTTTGGGGATATGTTCAGATCGCATTTAACGGTTAATACAAAAAATTAATGAAAGAGTGTACACAGCATGGCATTTTCAGGCGGTAAACGCCATAGTTCACATGATTTTAGTAATTAAACCATTCCGAAGGCGTTAAAGCACCTGATTTTAAAATACATTAGAATTTTTAAGAGATTGCGTATACAAGGATTTACGACAGGAGGTGCATTTGGATGAAATGCGTCATGCCATCTAGAAATAGTGAGTGAGGTGGATAATACAAAAATGGATGAAATTAACCTGACATAATAAAAAAGTCATTTAAAAAGTGCATGTATATCGAACAGTCTAGATGGAACGCATGATAACTATTTATTTATGGATCAGGAGTACAAGTGATAGTGAAGATGAACTGACATATGGATCATGTGCCTGAAATATAACGGAGATAAATATGATTGAATTTTTAAGCTGTCCGATAATGAAAATAGAAGTTCATAAGGTGTATGTCATTCTGTTAAATATAACAACATTCAGGTACGTGTAGAAATGTCATGTTTTTATAGTTCATCTTTTCCTTATTTTTAAGATTTTCATGTTCTTTAACCTGCGTATAACCGCGCACCCTTAAATTTCATTCTTTTATAGAAACAGGACGTTATGTGTGTAGAAAAGAGCGCGTTATACGCCGGAATTTACGGTATGTTAATCAGAATAGTGCAGCTTTCTATTAGCGAAAAAGTTTTAGAATCGGTTATTAAGAAATGCTCATAGAACGTGAATGTATTAGAATTACTTTGAGGTGTTCCTGTAAAGGTACTATTTTAGCCTATAATAGTCAAGAATAGTGTAGCTTACTATCAGTGGAAAAAAGTTTTGGAATCGGTTCAGTACTTACAGAGCTACACATAGAGCGTAATTCTTATGAGTATCCCTGTAAAAGAACTATTTGTGATATATGCATAAAAGGTAGCCTATAACACTCAGGGTCCCCCCAGTGTCTAAGAGGTTCTGCTCTCCAAAACTGGAAGGTGGGAGGTGCCAGGTTCAAACCCACCGGTCGCGCCTGTCGACCATAGCCGCTCGCAGTTTTCCGTGTTTTTTTTTCCAAAACCCCGCGAAAATACGGGCTAGGATCCCTTAGAAAATTCCACACAGAGGAATTCCCCATATAGGCCTAGGACTTTCAATTAGTGAAAAAAGTTTTAAAATCGGTTTAGTAGCTACAAAATTTCCATAGAGCGCAATGCATTAGCATTATTTTGAGTGTCTTTGTAAAAGAATTATTTATGCTATATGCTTGAAAGGTTGCCTGTATGTTAATCTAGGGCATAAGCTAGCTTCATTACAAATTTTTCCAACCATTTTTGTGTGATTCAGTCAAAAACATCCAAACACATAAACGTACACATTTATATTATTGGTAAGATTTGGAAATTTACGAACTTTAAGAAACACATCTGGACTTTTCTTGGTACTTACGTATTATCCCGGCGGTCATTCCCGCCATACTGTTTTTTCGTCAAATGAGTTGCCAAACTGTTGCTAATTATTTTTCTTTCAACTCTTCTCTGTTTTCTTTTTTTTTCCGCCTCTTTCTTTATCCTCTCCTTTGTGTGTTTTGTATATCTCTCGTCTGTTCTAATTTTAAATGTTACGTGTTTGTGCGTATTGTAGAGTGCTGATAGTATACCAGGACCGAAAACGAAGGAGACGCAAGTTAAACGGTAGAGGCTTCAGGCAAATTGTCGCTTTTCAGATCGTATTTATGCGAGACGGAAGAAAATGCGAGAATTCTCGCGAGAAATCTCGCGCGAGACAACACTCTGTCTCGTCTCGCAAAAAAAATGCCTGTCTCGTCTCGCGTCTTGTCTCGCGAGACAATGCGAGAACGCGAGACAATGCGAGAATTCTCGCGTCTTGTCTCGCGAGACAATGCGAGAACGCGAGACAATGCGAGAATTCTCGCGTCTCGCGTCCATCCCTAGTTACAAGAAAGAGTGCGATTATCTTATATTTAACACCCGCCCTTAATCGCACATAAATAAGAAAATTTATTTGCATTCAATTTTTAGGTTGCATAAATTCCTCAGTTTAGATAATTTAAAGTTGCATAAAGCTTTTGTTAACATATCAGCAATTTGAACTTCGGAAGGTATATACTCAATTTTAATATTATCATTTTTAACAGAATTTCGTAAGAACTTCAATTTTATGTCAATATGTTTTAATCTACCAAAATTTTCCTCGTTAGTTATGCACTTTATACAAGATTGGTTATCCTCATACACGATAAGACTTTAGTAGAGGTAATATAGGGGTTTTGGCTCACCGAGGATTGTAAGGATTGGGAGGATGGCTCACCGAGGATTGGAAGGATTGTGTGAGGATGGGGAGGGGGGGGGGGGAAATAACCCAAACACGATAACGCAGACTGCGGAAAAACCTGTGCAAGGGGGTGAGTCACTTGAGAAGGATAACGCCGATGGGTTTACGAATTACAGAGATAAGGATTGGATGCGCGCTTTTCATACTTTGAAATATTTGAGAGGAAGTTTAAAAAATGGGATTATAGGATTTTTTTTTCTGTAAATACTTTTTTAGAATAGTGGAACTTAACACTATTTCAAAAATTGTAGGTTTCATTGAGGGTTCGTTATTGCAATTTTAGTAAACCTACAAAACTTTTTTATTGTATATCACAAGTAGTGTTACTTGATTTATACAGATTCAATACCATATAGATATTTTTAATTTTATGTGCAACACTAATTTCAGTTTTAAAATGAAAGCATCGTTTTATACATGAATCAACCTTTTGAGTGGTATTTTATTTATGCACTTAACATATTTTATAGAACGGTGAGTATAGTTTTAACTAACACATATCTTAAATTTGCATGTGGATAGTACTATTATTAGAAACTTGAACTATTGAAGATAAAAATTCAAGATCCGTTTTAGCATACTAAGACAATTGCATGTACAGTTTTACATAAATATCTTTCAACTACTTAGATAAAATTATAGTTTTAATCGCGAAAGCTATTAAATTGCAAAGAGTTACCATAAATGCTAATTACTTGAACTAAAAAAATACAAGGTTCTTACTTACTTCAAGTCACGTCTTGCACTGGCAGCTTTATCTTAAAGATAACTAGGCTAGCAAGTCCGGAAAATAGAGTAATGATTTAAAATACATTAGCCCTACTTTCCGTTCCAACTAGCTATTCCATGTAATCATCTGGATTAATTCTAAATTCTTTATACACACATTGGCTAAAAATAGGGATATTATTTTGAGACTAAATACCAATAAAATGATAAATTTTTTAAGATATTAAAAGCTTAAAACTATTTTTTTTTCTTATTACAATTTATCAAATTCACACCAAATGAATACCATTTTATGTATGATGAAAATATTCAATACTTTAGTTAGCAAGCGAAAATTTAATCTTAATTAGAATGTATGCATTTACAGAAATACAGATTACATACAGACTTTATTTTCTATTAGGAGAAATCCCTTTCACCATATATCCCTCAAACCCCAGTTTTTGCATACAAAATGTACGAATACTTAAAGTCTATTGCTATTAATAGAGCTCAGTTACACTAGTGGGGAAAATACACTCTTTGGATTACCAACTCAAATTTTTGCAAAACACCAAAATACAATACAGGAAAACATGCAAAAATCTTTTAACATAGAATTAAAAAAAATCACACTTAAAATTAGAGCACCTCAAAATGCGGACCAATGTAAAATATAATTATCAAACTATTAATAACCACATAATTATTTTAAATTAAAGCAATTTGAAAAAATGTATATAAGAGCTAATCAAGCAATGATTCATGTTTAGAAATTTATTAATAATTGTGATAATCAGGAAAAACAAATTAGAATTATGGTATCATGCTATATGTGACTAAAATAATACATAGAAAATGTTAAACTTGGCGACTTACACTGGTGATGACTGGACTTGCATACGCGAGAGGTAATAATAATAATAATACAATAACACTGAAATAATGCACAAACGTTATATAATTCACTGCAGGAAAAAAAACCGGGCTTACTGAATATCCCAAGCCTACGGCGAACCACAGATAAGATAAGGAATGGACGATAAGGAAGTGTGTTCAGATCGGGAAAACCGGTTAAATAACACTGGGCTAGTTTGCCGATACGGTAATACCATACAGTTTGTAAGGGGGATATGCACGCTGCAGTACAGAATTGGGAACATGTGCTTAGTTCTACGTTCATAAATATGGTTGTCTTAATCTAAAGCCATTTCAATGTTTCAGAAAACATAGTGGAAACCTATCCTTAAAGTATACATGTATCTGATCGGCATTATATCCTAAAATAGAATTAAAATATCAAAGTTAGGCAACAACGATTAATGTATTTTACATAGTTTAGAAAAATAATGAATCATTAAATTAATTTCTGTAAAACTATTAGCAAAGATCAGTATACTTTAGAACGATAAGCATAAAAGCAAATTATTTTTTGTTAAGTTTTGATGAACAGTGCAGTAATAAATTATACGCATTGTACTATACTAAGATTATTGAGTATTCATTTATAAAACAGGTATTTACTACTGAAAAACATGATCTAATTTTGACAAATGCATTGGAGTATTGCATAGGACATCTATTGACCAAACGCTATACTTGTACTAAATATATTATGATTATTCTAATATTAAAAATAGGGTTAAGATTCTTCACTTGCGATGAAAGGCACTCAATTTTTTTTATATACTTAATTTTTACAAAGATGTAGACATCATTTTAATAAATTCATAAACTAAAACTTTTATTTAATAAAGTCATAAACTGAAATTATTAATTAAAACCTGCTAATAAACTTATTAAAATTTTTACTCTAAAAGATAGCTAATCACAACATATATCAGAAAAAATATAAGCAATTAAATACCTCAGAAATACCGGACAACACTCTAGTTGCATGCGGTCAAAACTGCATCTTAGGTCCGCTGTACAATGGGCAAGGGTCCGTTGCAGGAGAGTTTACCTATAAACTCTAAAAATTTGACGGCAACTGAAGAACTGGTTTTCTCTTATCAGTCATCACAGATCAGATAAGAGATAAGGAAGTGGCACGCGCAGAAGACACGTGATAGTGACGTGTGCAAATCTGTGTTGATTCAATATCCGGTAGGTTTGCTGGCAATATGTACTATTTGCAATTAGTGGCAACTCTCTCTAACAGGCTAAGACATGCTAGATGACGCAATATCTACAGGGTTGAGAAAGTTTTAAGGTAGAGGGCGCTTGGGTGAAATCACATGATTGTTTAGAACCAGTAGGAAGACATTTTAGTTAGATAAAGGGGCCAGGTGTGTGTTGCGAGACCCACTTTACGCTGTGTGCGCCTATACTTCAGACGTATGTTTTAAGTTTTAATATATTTTTCACCGAGTTTCAAAAATGTCTTTGCTTGAATCGATCGAAAATAACTTTAACATTGAATACACTCCCGAGTTTTATACTCAAAGTGATGCTGATGTGTTGCTGCAAGAAATAATACAATTGCCTTTAGATGTAAAGCCTCTGCAAAGTATTGAAAAGGAAATTTCCCCCGAGTTTTGTACTGAAAGTGATGTTGATGTGCTACAGCAAGAATTGTTTCAATTACCCCTGAAAAGTAGTGAAAAGAAAATTTCCTTGACCCGTAAAGTAATTACTTTTGCTGATGAAGGAATCAATTACAGTTTACCTGGAGCAATAGTCTCTGTTTACTCTTGGATACCCATTTTGCAAAAAATACGTGAAGATCTGCAGAAAGTGACAAATTATGAATTTAATATGGTGCAAGTGAACTTTGGCTCTGAAGAACAATCTAAAATTGAAGACGGCAACTACGAAGATTTTAATCTAGACCTATCATCAGGTGTATGCATTCTAAGTTTTGGATCTAAACGAACTTTGGATTTTAAACCAGCGAACTGTGAAACCGCTACCATTAAATTAGAACATGGCTCAATGTGTAAGATATATCCCCCAACCAACAAACTTTTAACGCATGGTATTTCTTCTGAACCTTATGTGACAGACCCGCACATTAACCTTACATTTGCCAAAATGTACATTTATGAGCCTTCCCCGAAAAGGGCAAAGTTGGACGATTGGACGGACGATCTTTACCATAGCTTATATGCTTCTGTAAATAGTACATGGCACTTGGAAAGACTTATCTACGTTTCACTTCACGATGAAAGAACTGACTTGAAGATCCATATTAGACAATTTATTCAGAATGCCCAATTAGACTATATACCAACCGGTCAGGGAGTCGTGATGAACCCTTCCACATGGATCGAATTTATTGTAAAACTATTAGATTTTAATATAGGTCATAGCAATAGCTCTTTTATATGTAATAATCAATTATCTGTATTTAATGATGATGGAAAATGCATCTGACAACAAATTTATAAAACTGGAGATTCATTCACGTTAAATCCAATTTCCTTAATACTTTTAAATGATCAAGTAAAAAAACTTTGCGAAATGAGAAATGAAATATTGGAATGCATTTTAAAAACGCTATATACGACGACCCTACCCCATTTAATTTTAAAATTAAAGCCGAAAAAATGTAATCGCGAACCCCATTGTACTTATGATGAGGCTAAACAACAATTAATGGATATAGTACATCAGGAAATTTTTAAAAACATAGGCCGGGTTCAAGATCATCCTTCGCAAAGGATACATGCTTGCTCGAATAGAACACATGTTGACGAGAGAGAGGGTCTTATAAGTAGTAAAGCATGGTTTATGGTCGACATGTCGTATATTGCAAGAGAGATATGCGAGAATAAATGTACTTGTCATTATGACGGAGAATTTTTTTCAAACATTTTCATTGAACACTATATGAAGTATCTTCAAAATGTGCTATTTAATACATTTTTTCAACCGTTTTCAGATTTTCCTAATTCTAAGGATGGCAAAACATGTGTAATTATGTGATGTTATTGGTGTATAACTAGTATTGCGATTGTAAAAAATATATTAAAACCATTGTGATTATGTAGAAAAGGCATGCTTGCTTCTACAACAGTAAGATTTTACTGACTTGTGCATGCTTAGTTAAAGAATACTCATTGAAAAGTTATTATTTTCTTAATTGTGTAAATAGTTTGTGTAATTTAAAATATATTTTTGTAAATAAATAAGTTTAAATACGAAAACTTTTCTGTGTTTTCTTTATGTGTATGTGTGTGTTGATTACTTGCAAAATAAAAATCTATAAAATTTTACTGAAGCAAAAAGTGGTAAAGTTAACATACTTGGTCAAGATTTAAGGTTCTCGCGTTGTGTTTTATACTTATCTTTTATACACTACAAGGTAAAAAGTTACAAATTTAACAAAATTTATTGAAGCATGTACTATGGAAACATTAATCTACTACATAGAAATAAAATGTTCTGATTAAAATCATAAACTTAAGTGTAATAGGTAAATTGGGTTACATGAGAATTCACAAAGTATTAATTTTTTTATAAAATGAACTTGGCTAAAAAAAGTAAGTTTCCATAATTTTATAACTTAATCGATTTTACAGGTTTTTAAAAAATAAAGTTAAGTGAGTTAAAGAAACTTAGAATTTTTTTTAAAATAAAGATTTTTTGAGGTAATCTTTAATGTAAAGATCTTACCACATTTTACTTGAAGTAACAGAATATTTTAAATCAGACACTATGTTTTTAAAACATCAGAGTATTAACTTAGCATATTTTTATAATTTTTATTAAGTAATGGGCTTGAATATTTTTATAAGAAATATCAACTAAGTGCACATATTACACATTTTACTGATTAAGATGGTTATGCTTACAAATTTTAAATAAATATGCTCTTACTTTTATACATGTTACTTGTTCAAACTAAGTGTACTTTTGATTTGTATACGTTTATGAGTTCTCATAAGTTATGAAATTATTTCTCGAAAGGAACTTAGCTATTAGAACTTTGTAAATTTTGTAGAAGTAGTATGCTTAACATGTTTTTGATGAAATGGATTTAAATTTGGTATAGAAATAATCAGTTATTTTAGCATAGATGTATAAACTTATCTTTATGTAAACCATAACTAATTAAAAGTAATATAATTTATGTCTATACAAAGTGAGGGACTTAAACTATTTTTCAGAATTATCAAGTAAAGGATTTTACAAAATACTTAGTAAACTGCATTAATAGATTGTAAGTTGTAATTTTTTTTTCTTTTAGAAGTTTTGCACATTGGTATATTTTATGTTCTGATAAGTCGTTGAATATGTTCTTTAAATAAACTAACAGATCTGTACTTTGAAAATTTTATTGAAGTGTTGAACTTTGGTATTTTTCGAATATTACGAACTTGATACATTTTTTCTGAAGTATTTGTAAAAAATTCTGTATCTGTATTTGTAAAAAATTCTAAGTCCGTCTAGCACTTCAGAAAAAATGAAAAGTATTAAGGAAATTATATGAAAAGTATTAAGGAAATTGGATTTAACGTGAATGAATCTCCAGTTTTGTAAATTTGTTGTAAGATGCATTTTCCATCATCATTAAATACAGATAATTGATTATTACAAATAAAAGAGCTATTGCTATGACCTATATTAAAATCTAATAGTTTTACAATAAATTCGATCCATGTGGAAGGGTTCATCACGACTCCCTGACCGGTTGGTATATAGTCTAATTGGGCATTCTGAATAATTTGTCTAATATGGATCTTCAAGTCAGTTCTTTCATCGTGAAGTGAAACGTAGATAAGTCTTTCCAAGTGCCATGTACTATTTACAGAAGCATATAAGCTATGGTAAAGATCGTCCGTCCAATCGTCCAACTTTGCCCTTTTCGAGGAAGGCTCATAAATGTACATTTTGGCAAATGTAAGGTTAATGTGCGGGTCTGTCACATAAGGTTCAGAAGAAATACCATGCGTTAAAAGTTTGTTGGTTGGGGGATATATCTTACACATTGAGCCATGTTCTAATTTAATGGTAGCGGTTTCACAGTTCGCTGGTTTAAAATCCAAAGTTCGTTTAGATCCAAAACTTAGAATGCATACACCTGATGATAGGTCTAGATTAAAATCTTCGTAGTTGCCGTCTTCAATTTTAGATTGTTCTTCAGAGCCAAAGTTCACTTGCACCATATTAAATTCATAATTTGTCACTTTCTGCAGATCTTCACGTATTTTTTGCAAAATGGGTATCCAAGAGTAAACAGAGACTATTGCTCCAGGTAAACTGTAATTGATTCCTTCATCAGCAAAAGTAATTACTTTACGGGTCAAGGAAATTTTCTTTTCACTACTTTTCAGGGGTAATTGAAACAATTCTTGCTGTAGCACATCAACATCACTTTCAGTACAAAACTCGGGGGAAATTTCCTTTTCAATACTTTGCAGAGGCTTTACATCTAAAGGCAATTGTATTATTTCTTGCAGCAACACATCAGCATCACTTTGAGTATAAAACTCGGGAGTGTATTCAATGTTAAAGTTATTTTCGATCGATTCAAGCAAAGACATTTTTGAAACTCGGTGAAAAATATATTAAAACTTAAAACATACGTCTGAAGTATAGGCGCACACAGCGTAAAGTGGGTCTCGCAACACACACCTGGCCCCTTTATCTAACTAAAATGTCTTCCTACTGGTTCTAAACAATCATGTGATTTCACCCAAGCGCCCTCTACCTTAAAACTTTCTCAACCCTGTAGATATTGCGTCATCTAGCATGTCTTAGCCTGTTAGAGAGAGTTGCCACTAATTGCAAATAGTACATATTGCCAGCAAACCTACCGGATATTGAATCAACACAGATTTGCACACGTCACTATCACGTGTCTTCTGCGCGTGCCACTTCCTTATCTCTTATCTGATCTGTGATGACTGATAAGAGAAAACCAGTTCTTCAGTTGCCGTCAAATTTTTAGAGTTTATAGGTAAACTCTCCTGCAACGGACCCTTGCCCATTGTACAGCGGACCTAAGATGCAGTTTTGACCGCATGCAACTAGAGTGTTGTCCGGTATTTCTGAGGTATTTAATTGCTTATATTTTTTCTGATGTATGTTGTGATTAGCTATCTTTTAGAGTAAAAATTTTAATAAGTTTATTAGCAGGTTTTAATTAATAATTTCAGCTTATGACTTTATTAAATAAAAGTTTTAGTTTATGAATTTATTAAAATGATGTCTACATCTTTGTAAAAATTAAGTATATAAAAAAAATTGAGTGCCTTTCATCGCAAGTGAAGAATCTTAACCCTATTTTTAATATTAGAATAATCATAATATATTTAGTACAAGTATAGCGTTTGGTCAATAGATGTCCTATGCAATACTCCAATGCATTTGTCAAAATTAGATCATGTTTTTCAGTAGTAAATACCTGTTTTATAAATGAATACTCAATAATCTTAGTATAGTACAATGCGTATAATTTATTACTGCACTGTTCATCAAAACTTAACAAAAAATAATTTGCTTTTATGCTTATCGTTCTAAAGTATACTGATCTTTGCTAATAGTTTTACAGAAATTAATTTAATGATTCATTATTTTTCTAAACTATGTAAAATACATTAATCGTTGTTGCCTAACTTTGATATTTTAATTCTATTTTAGGATATAATGCCGATCAGATACATGTATACTTTAAGGATAGGTTTCCACTATGTTTTCTGAAACATTGAAATGGCTTTAGATTAAGACAACCATATTTTTGAACGTAGAACTAAGCACATGTTCCCAATTCTGTACTGCAGCGTGCATATCCCCCTTACAATCTGCATGGTATTACCGTATCGGCAAACTAGCCCAGTGTTATTTAACCGGTTTTCCCGATCTGAACACACTTCCTTATCGTCCATTCCTTATCTTATCTGTGGTTCGCCGTAGGCTTGGGATATTCAGTAAGCCCGTGTTTTTTTCCTGCAGTGAATTATATAACGTTTGTGCATTATTTCAGTGTTATTGTCTTATTATTATTATTACCTCTCGCGTATGCAAGTCCAGTCATCACCAGTGTAAGTCGCCAAGTTTAACATTTTCTATGTATTATTTTAGTCACATATAGCATGATACCATAATTCTAATTTGTTTTTCCTGATTATCACAATTATTAATAAATTTCTAAACATGAATCATTGCTTGATTAGCTCTTATTTACATTTTTTCAAATTGCTTTAATTTAAAATAATTATGTGGTTATTAATAGTTTGATAATTATATTTTACATTGGTCCGCATTTTGAGGTGCTCTAATTTTAAGTGTGATTTTTTTAATTCTATGTTAAAAGATTTTTGCATGTTTTCCTGTATTGTATTTTGGTGTTTTGCAAAAATTTGAGTTGGTAATCCAAAGAGTGTATTTTCCCCACTAGTGTAACTGAGCTCTATTAATAGCAATAGACTTTAAGTATTCGTACATTTTGTATGCAAAAACTGGGTTTTGAGGGATATATGGTGAAAGGGATTTCTCCTAATAGAAAATAAAGTCTGTATGTAATCTGTATTTCTGTAAATGCATACATTCTAATTAAGATTAAATTTTCGCTTGCTAACTAAAGTATTGAATATTTTCATCATACATAAAATGGTATTCATTTGGTGTGAATCTGATAAATTGTAATAAGAAAAAAAAATAGTTTTAAGCGTTTAATATCTTAAAAAATTTATCATTTTATTGGTATTTAGTCTCAAAATAATATCCCTATTTTTAGCCAATGTGTGTATAAAGAATTTAGAATTAATCCAGATGATCACATGGAATAGCTAGTTGGAACGGAAAGTAGGGCTAATGTATTTTAAATCATTACTCTATTTTCCGGACTTGCTAGCCTAGTTATCTTTAAGATAAAGCTGCCAGTGCAAGACGTGACTTGAAGTAAGTAAGAACCTTGTATTTTTTTAGTTCAAGTAATTAGCATTTATGGTAACTCTTTGCAATTTAATAGCTTTCGCGATTAAAACTATAATTTTATCTAAGTAGTTGAAAGATATTTATGTAAAACTGTACATGCAATTGTCTTAGTATGCTAAAACGGATCTTGAATTTTTATCTTCAATAGTTCAAGTTTCTAATAATAGTACTATCCACATGCAAATTTAAGATATGTGTTAGTTAAAACTATACTCACCGTTCTATAAAATATGTTAAGTGCATAAATAAAATACCACTCAAAAGGTTGATTCATGTATAAAACGATGCTTTCATTTTAAAACTAAAATTAGTGTTGCACATAAAATTAAAAATATCTATATGGTATTGAATCTGTATAAATCAAGTAACACTACTTGTGATATACAATAAAAAAGTTTTGTAGGTTTACTAAAAATGCAATAACGAACCCTCAATGAAACCTACAATTTTTGAAATAGTGTTAAGTTCCACTATTCTAAAAAAGTATTTACAGAAAAAAAATCCTATAATCCCATTTTTTAAACTTCCTCTCAAATATTTCAAAGTATGAAAAGCGCGCATCCAATCCTTATCTCTGTAATTCGTAAACCCATCGGCGTTATCCTTCTCAAGTGACTCACCCCCTTGCACAGGTTTTTCCGCAGTCTGCGTTATCGTGTTTGGGTTATTTCCCCCCCCCCTCCCCATCCTCACACAATCCTTCCAATCCTCGGTGAGCCATCCTCCCAATCCTTACAATCCTCGGTGAGCCAAAACCCCTATATTACCTCTACTGACTTTCGATATTGGTTAATTCCTTTGCAACACCTCTTATCCACAACATATCTTGAATACCTTTGCTAAGAGCATTAATTTCTGCTTCTGTTGAGGAAAGTGCAACACATTTTTGTTTATTGCAACACCACATTATGGGGCAATTAGAAAACACAATTACATATCCCGATATTGATTTTCTATCATTTGGATTTGAACCCCAGTCCGCATCAACATGTAAGGATAATTCTGGATTATCAAAAGTACATTTTTTGTACTCAATTTTTAACTTTAAAGTTCCTTTTAAATATCTTAAGATTCTCTTTAAAGCACACCAGGCAATATCAGTGGGATGTTCTTGAAGTTGACTGAAACAGTTAACAGCATAGAGAATGTCGTGTCTAGATATATAGGTTAAATACAATAAACACCCTACAAGTTCACGATATGGCCCAATAAATGTATTACCTATTTGAAAATCTTTCACAGTTGATTTAGGCTCCATTGGTTTTAAACTAGGTTTACAATCCGACATTTTATATTTATTTAACAATCTTAGAATGTAGGACTCTTGATCTAACAATAGACTGTTTGGAGTAAACTCTAATCTAATACCAAGAAATTCAGAAGCCTTTTCCGATTTTGACATTTCAAATTTTTTGGATAAAATATCAATAATAATCTTAATTTCATTAATATCAGATCCCGCTATTAACAAATCATCTACATAGAGAATCATAATAACTTTCTTTGAATTTACTTGTCTTATGAACATACATGGTTCGCATTTAAGTTGTTCAAAACCTAATTCCACTACAAAACTACTAAATTTCTTAAACCATTGACGCGGTGCTTGCTTCAAACCGTATAAATTCTTTTTGAGCCGACACTTTTTACCACTTCCGTCATCATAACCTTTAGGCTGATCCATATAAATAATTTCATTTAAATCAACATTAATAGGGATGGACGCGAGATGCGCGAGACGAGAAATAGGGCTGTCTCGTCTCGTCTCGCAGTGGTAAACCTGTCTCGTCTCGTCTCGCAAGCACTTTGTCTCGTCTCGCGTCTCGCACAGAAATTGCCTGTCTCGTCTAGCGCGTGACGCGAGACGTCTCGCGAGTCTCGCAAAATTAAGGACTGCGAATTTTTACCGTATTTTTAGTAACATTAATACTAGTTATTGAAAATTAATATTAACAATAGCAATTAGTTGCATATTGCCATATTAGTACACATATTAGTTACCATATTAACTCATATAGTTATTTGAAATGATAAAAATGCGGATTTAATCCGTATATATAATATGACATGACACCAAAAATTTATTTATTTGCGTAACTGCGTAAATGTAATATTTATGGTTGATGGGAGTTTCATTTGCTTTTGAAAATATATAAAGCTTTGAATTTTGTCAGATATGTTGCAGAACTCAGGGACACATGTTGTGTTCAAATAAAATTTTGATCTAATTAAACGGCCCCAATGTACGGAATAGTGAATAATTATAGTGAGCGGAATAGTGAATAATTAAAGTGAAGCTTACTTATCCCCCCTCTCGTTTTAGTGTATGAGATATGGGTTTCATATTTAATCTTGGGAACCCGGGTTTAACCTGTTCATTTACACCAGGTACGGGAAACATTTGGAAGGTTGCGAGCCAAAATTTAGGATGTTAGGGACGTCACGGACCGTATAAGTGGGATTTATATGGGATTTTGATTTGGTTTATATTGATTGTCTATGGCGGTGCTGCCCAACCTTTTTATCGCCGCGACCTGGTCAGCGTTTGATAATAATTTTTCCGCGGACTGGTCAGGGGAGGGGGTACACTGATTGTTTTAATCTAATTGTGCTTAAACATACCTTCAAAAATATATACAGTTTCACAAAAAATGAATGTAAAATGATTTAAGATTTTATCTCACTAGGACGCTAAATGAATGAAAACACTGAGCTTATTTCTTTGCAATGAGTCGGTTAGATCTCGAGGTAAGAAGCAATGACACCCAAAGTGTGTTGCTTATGTACAATTCATTCCTTTATTCTGTTATTTTGGTTCTTGTCAGTGCAGAAAATCCCGCTTCACACAGTTAGGTTGTTGGAAATGGCAATAGGGATTTAAAAGACTGGAATTTTAATTCATAGTCTTGAAATGTTTAATAAGCAGTAAAATAATGTAAAATAGTCATGAGATTTTTTTCTGTTACAAAATCTGTTCTGTATAAATTAGCACAAACCCAAGAAACTCGAGACCTCGAGAGAAATGTACGACAGAAAATGAAAAGGAAATAATGTAATTTTTCTTGAGCAACCCGGTACCATTTGATCCGCGGACAGGGGGTTGGGGACCACTGGTCTATGGAAATGTGAAATCTTCCACTTGCCGGATAAAATACCCTGGAGGGCCACATCCGGGCCGCGGGCCAGGGTTTGCCGATATGCGATACTACACTATCAAAAAGAAGAGACAATAGAAAGGACTTGTGAGCGTTGGATTTGCGCAATCACTCCAGTAGATCATTCATTTGCGTTCGCATAGCTTGGCTCATGGCGAAAGACAGTGCCGTAAAAATAGGGAGGCATGGAAGGGCGAATGCCCGGGGCCCCCACATGTAGGGGCCTCAAAATCCATACAACTATTTTCTCAACCTCTTGGATTTTTTATAACGTTTTAGATTTGTACATTTACTATTCAAAACGGATCACCTAACACTGTTTAAGCAGAAAACAAAAAAGTTGCTTACTGTTTACAAAATAGCTAACAGCTCACCAACAGATCCGCTGTATTACGATGCGTACAGCTGATTATGAAAAGTTAAATTTATATGCCAGTATTTCTAGAACCAAAGTTCTTTAACTAATGACGTTGTGTTCCCTTTATTTGTATTCTAGAAAAACATGATCTGGGCCTCAAAAAGCCACTCTGAAGCAAGCATCCCTTTTGGGGGGCCCTCTTATTTCTTAAAATTATCATATCACTTAGGTAATTTCAAGCAAATGGCAGTTTTTTCTTTTTGTTTTAATTATTACTTACAAATATTTCATGTACTTACAAATAACGTGCAGATGCATAATCAGTGGTGTACACCGACTTTCTTTAAGAGAAGGGGGGAATGGAAGTAATCTTTTTGTTAAATAAAAGCCATAATCTATATGTTTAAAATTAAAACTGTACGGACTTTATGTGAAAAATGCATGGACAAAGGGGGAGGTACTGAATCCTCACCCCCACACCATTTGTGTACGCCACTGAGCATAGTAAATATATGGAGCTGAATGGAGCTTTTCTCCATTCAGCTCCATATATTTACTATGCTCATTTCCTTAATACAAGTCAATGCTCGGAAATTTCTTTTTCCTTTTAATGAGGATCTAAATTAGGAATGGCATGGAATACAAAGGTCCAAATGCCAATTAACACGCTCTACTTTTTCTCGCATATCGTAAAACTCAAAATTAGCCAACTTAAATTGACACTTTGTCCTTTATTCCCCCCCCCCTCCAAAACCAAAGACATTAGAATATACTAGAACGAGTATATTCTAATGTCTTTGCCAAAAACCAATGGTTTGAGTCCCTCTTGCAAAATATTTTAATAATTGTTGGTCGTCTTTTTCTTTTACTTGTGCAATAATCAGAGTTCACATTATTTTACATTCATTATACAAATGATTCGATAATTATTTGTATAAAAACCCAAATTAAAAATAAAAATAAATGTTATATTCCAGCTGGAATTCATGTAAAATCCATTAAATACTTCAGTATATGAAATTAAAAATACCTTGTTGTTACAAACCAAGTGCTCTATTAATGGCTGAAAACGCTTTTATAAGGAATAATACTACTTACATCATGAACACATAAGAGCTATATTGATGATTTATTAATGTTTCAGTGTTGTTTTGTGTTAAGGTAAAGCTACGAAAGAGCTATCTGCTTAGAAGGGTTGGATGGGAGGAGGATCTCTAACGCGTATTCACGTTACATCTGGAGAAAACCGCCCAAAACTTCGATAGCCGCACGGCAGGATAGAACCCTGCCTTCAGAACCTTCACAGAGACCTTCACAATTCAGTCATCTTACCATGTTGTATGTTGAGTGTTATTCCCCAATGGTGAGCGGAAAAAACGCCACTTTTAATAGTGACATAGGATGTAACATGGTCGTTATATGCTAGTCGATGAGGCAAGAGCGCAGCCAGAAAATTTTGTCGAGGGGGTTGTATAGGATACCATTTTGTATTGATAAACTTAATTTCTTATTGACGACAAAAATCTGAAAGCTCTTAATAACTAATTTTGAAAGTTTCGCAGGGGGGTATATCCCGATATCCCACTCCATGGTTACTCTTCTGCAGTGACGTACGAAATGGGGGGCGGCTTTGGGGCTCGAGCCCCCTCCCCATACCTTTGGAGGATGATAGAAAATAACCATATATCGGTGTCTTTTCCAGTGTCCAGAATCCACATACTTTATTTTTTGTCTGGAAACCGATCATTAGCGAAATTCTCGATACATTAATTCCACACCCTTGTTTTTTTCCGGAAAAAAAACGGTCACTACATAGTTGTTTGTGGGTGGGAATAGCGAACGGAAGTCTTCATGTCAATTGTGAAAGCAGCGGTCATCTTGCAACTTGTCATTGCTCTGGCGCCGTATCTCGCAACTGTTCAGAGGTGTCCTATTGTTGAGGGGAAAAAATTCTTCCGGTGATAGGGCGCACCTACTTCCACGTGCTGAGATAGCTCGCCCTCCGTACGTCCATTCTGTTCTGGAGTGAGAGGTCATCCATCGTGTCGGCAAATCCAAAAGACACCGGGCAATTATGTCCTCGGGACATCTCTCTCCCGACATTTCTGTTTTAACTGGAACTCTGTAGTAGGGACCCTTCGATATCTGATATTCTGCGTTAAAAAAAAAAAAAAAAAAAAAGCTTTGACATCTCAACAGAAAGCATGCTTTTCCTTTCGGCCCCAGTGCTAACCTCCTGTATTCAAAGTTTGTCTTTTTAAATGACTGGAGGAAGCGTTAAGGATAAAGAGAAATTCTGCGAGGGTTGTTCCTCATCTCATAGCGTGAAGTTTTAAAACAGGAAAAGATCTTATACATATAGTAGTATTTTACAATATTTCTTTATAAGTATAGCGCTTTTGCTCATTTTGAAAGACAATTTTTGTGTTTATTATTACTTTTTTTTCTTCTTTCTTGACATGATCAGTGGCATACGCAGACTTCCTTCAAGGGGGGGAGGGGGGTTATAGACATAACTTTGTGTTAAAATGCGTAATATTTAAGCTAAAAATTGAAATTTTGTGGACATTTTGTTAAAAAAATTTTGACAAGGGGGGGTGAACCCCCAACCCCCCCCCCCTTGCGTACGCCACTGGACATGATGAATACTGGGTGGCTGTTGATAAAAGTACATAGTACAGTTTTTGAAGAACCAGTGAAAAAGCAGTGGAAGGAGAAAAACGCACCGGAAAAAACCGCACAACATTAAATGGGTTTATTTTTTCAAATGAATGTGAGTGTACGTGTGTGTGTGTTTGGGGACTTACAATTGCTACAGAATGTAATAGCCGATTTTTCGGAGAACTTGCCGCTTTTTAATCGTGGGAATCAATGGTTTCAGTATGACGTTGTGTATGCTTGCAAGACATCTTCAGTGAAGCAGTAACTCGTCAAGAAACTCGGGAACCAAATAATCGGGTACGTTTCGAAGAGTGGTCTCCGTGCTCGCCTGATCTGACTCCATTGAACTTTACCTTATAGGGATACCTGAAACAGTAGGTGTTCTCCAAAAGCATTGCAGAACCTTAAACGACGCATTACGGATGTCTATGCCAGTTTATCACACTCTATGCTCCAGTCTTTTCAGCGTGACATTCAAACGAGAATTCAAATGTGTATAGCTGCTGACGATGAAGATGAGAAGTTTGAACATCTTAAATAAAGGTGTAGTACTGTTCCAACTAGTAAAACCCCAATTATCCGATGTGGTTGGGACCCAACATACCTCGAATAACTGAAATCTCGGATAACACGTACTGAATGTTAATCACAATATTGATTCGAGTTTGCATCCAAGTTCTTCCGCATTAAACCGAGGTAGAGCCTCGGTTACACCAGAACACCTCTGTTAAAGGGTATAAGTCGGTTCAATTATTACCTGGGTTAGCCTCGGACATCGCATTAAGCGATGTTTCGATAATCGAGGTTCTACTATAGTTGTTTTTTTTTTTTACTTTTTCAGATCGTTTAGTCTCATCAAAGTATAGGAAATCATGAAAAAGCAAATGCGCATTTTAACCGCTGTATTCTTCGCATTAATGTCCACAAGGTGGTTTCTCTTCTTACTAAATCGATGATGCTCTACAACTTCGTAAATTACTTTTTTTTCCCTATGTCGTTCCGTTTTCAAGATTGGAATGCTAACTCCGGAGTTTTCTATTGCGCCATAAGTGGTGCCGTAGGCGGATTCATTCAGTAGCGCATGGCTACTATACTTTGACATCACTTTCACAAATATGGCAGCAGACGAATTAATATCATATTTAATTCAAATTAACTTGATTTTCGGATTTTTACATAATCTAAATTTGAGAGTATCAAGGTACAGGGGGGCCATAATTAAACTGCAAGTGTTCAAGGGGTGCTGGAGAGAAAACTACCAGGAATATTCCTGTGAAACTTGGTATCTACACGTTTCAGAACATGCGCAAGTGAAATATGCAATAAAAAATCGCCATTTTCACCCGATAGATGGCGCTATATCGTGTTTCATTGCTTATGGACGTCATATATGCAAATTTTAAGCCCATCGAACAGTGTAAAAACAAGACCACATTGAGTAATGGTCAATCATGACTGAATAAGAAGGAACGTGCATTGTTAGCGAAGATATTCTATCAGAATGGTAGCAATTATTCAGCTACTCTGAAAGAATACCGGCGTATGAAACGATTAAGAAGAGGTGCAATGAGTGTCAATGAGAATAAATAGTGTTTTAATTGTTTTCCAAAGCGTCTTTGAATTGTTTAATTTGTGATCTTAATTTACGTTAATTTTTGATTGCATGTTACTGTAAAAATTTAATTACTGAAGCGAATTGTATGGAATTTTGATAAACTGTAAATGATGTTTTATATTGTTTATTTGCCTCTTAGAATGTCACTATGCTCTGTCTATCGGTTTTGGAAGTTGTATATGCTACCGGTGAGTTTTGAAATACGGTACAGCGCCATCTATCGGGTGAAAATGACGATTTTTTTTGCATATTTGACTTGCGCATGTTCTGAAACGTGTAGATACCAAATTTCGCTGGAATATTCTCGGCAGTTTTCTCTCCAGCACCCCTTGAACACTTGCAGTTTAATTATGGCCACCCTGTATATTTAAAATGTGCAAAATTTTATTGCATAGATTATATTATTTTTTTGGTCTTCATTCGTTTTTGTGTTACATTGCGTATTATTTTTACATGTATAATTTATTATTCACGTAAAAGTGTAAATAAATATTACAAAGAAAAAATATTAAGTAATCTTAATGATCAGAAGTAATAAAATCAATAAGTAAGGAATTTTTATGTGAATACGTTCAGTGTTGTATATTTTATGAAATTTTGAATTCATGATCTTGGATATTTTGACCGATCAATATTATTAGCAAAGAAATTGTGATTAAAAAAAATGTTAGCTTATTTTTGTAATACTTAAGTATTTTTTGTGGTGTATTAAATTTACTAGCACAGAGTTTTATATTTTTTAGTAACATTTTTATAAGAATTTAATTTGTCTTCAGTGATGTGCCAGCGTAGTTAAGCTAGCAAATTTTCAGCCTTTCTCATCAAAAGAGGATCTTTCGAGTCCCCTCAAGGTGACTATGTTGAGTGACTAACATTGATTTAAAATTTGTTATTTATATATTTTCCTTTATTTTGGAATAATTTTAAAATATTAAGTGTACGGAAAAGTAAGGTCCTTCTATAACATAAAATTCAAACGAATAGATTTTCAGCAAGTATTGAATTGCAAACAAGCAGTGCCTAAACATAAAACTGTTATTTGTTAATTTCTATAAAGCGACAATTTTATGGAAAATATTTAGTTGTCTTTCAAGAAAAATGGACGCTCACCACCTTTTTTCACGTCTACCCTCCTTGGAGAATTATACTCGAAATATTCTGAAATGGACTTTTAGGTATTCGTGAGTGCTGTATTTTGCAGCAAGAATTTTTTGGATATCTCTTTTCTTCTTTGAGATCACGCAGGATATATGAAAAGGACATTTTGGCCCTCTATCCCCCATAAGTTACAAATTTTGGAAATTGTTCTGTAATATAGCACCTACGCTCAAAAACTCATACGTGCTAAATTCCGTATTATTAGCTTCAGTAGTTTTGGCTAAATAACGTATTGGCATACGAAAAAGTGATTTTTTTTCGCTACACATAATAACTTCTAATTAGCATCTTTTAATTTAATGTAATAGATCATCACTAATTAACACTAGAAGCGCCGTCGGGATCATTTTGAAACTTTTCTCAATATCTCATGCTTTATTTCAATATACAGTTTAACACCGCAGCTCATTTTTCTACTTTTCCTAAAATTCTTCCAAATGTGTTGTGAAAATTTTTTACATTTCTATTTTAATTAGTTAAATAAATAATTATAGAAATACCCAAAACAGCCAAGAGAGGTTATTTTGACCCTCCCCTCCGGCTGTTCTAGTGTTAAAAGGTTGGAAAATTTTAAAGGGGGGGGCACATTTCCACCCCCCCTTGGCCCAATTACCGCACCTCACCCTATAAGTAGATAAATCTCATAAGTCTAAAGAAGATATAGCTCTATATTTCTTTTTACCTTTAATATGTTCAACTGTACGCGGGAAAAACCTAATTGCTTGTTGAGTAGAAGGATAGAAGGGCATTTCACTCCTCTCCGCGTGTAACGCTCCGACACTCGTTTCTCCTTTTCCAAGTATTTCACTGTCAACAACACAAGGAAAACCACATTTGGCATTTAATCGAGGGAAATAGCTCGATTCGGCAAAAAAAAATTCCCGATGAGCTGTTTCCGGTTAGTCGTCCAGTCTCCTTCAACCTTTCTTTTCTTCTACACAGGCAGTCAGGTTTGAGAGTGCTATTATGACTCACTAAAACAAAAACTGTACTATTATCGTGTATTTATTGCAATGCTGAAGATAAACTTGTGTATGGTGTACTTTCATAAGAGCAGCCTGATAAAACAATTATTATTAGACATTGACAAATTCGTCCATGACCACATTATTTTGGTTAATGTAAATTTGGGGCAAAATGTATCCTGGCTCGCGTAAAAATATTGAGAGAACTCTCAAGAAGTATTTGCATGCTTTTTCCCCCCCGTATATCATATAACATGATATTATTTTTATTTTATTTCTTTATCAAATGGCATAAATATATATTAGTTGCATCCGCGGTATGGGATTGAACACCTATGGAATAACGTTAGTAAGGTATATATATAAACGAAACACGAGTTAAATCAGAACAAAGCTGAACAATTTGGTTGCCAGATTTAAACGTATCTTGTTCTCTGAGCTTCGTGTGCGCGTTCATTACGATAACCTTAGCAGAAATTGCAAGTGGTTTTCTAGCCTTGTGTAGCTGGAAAGAATAATTAAAAGCACTGGATCCAGATACCATAACGTAAGAAATGTGAACGAAACGAAAGATTAACAGGCGATCTCAAATAAATACAAATGAATGAATGATCTAAAGCTTGGGAAAAACAGAGCAGAGAGTTCCCTCCCCTCCCTGACCCTTGGCGAAAATACAGGGTTACTTAGAAATCTGCAGTACATAAATCCCGCCACCACAAAAGAGGTCCATCATTGGTCAAGCGCCTGGGAAGGCGTTACATCTTATTTCTGATTAAATTTCTTAATTCTTTTAATTATTGCATTCAATTAACACAAATATGCAATTATTTTATAACATACACCTTATTTTAGCTTTTAATCAATGAAAAATGTTTTGTTTTCGTAATAAGCTGGGCAAACGGAAAGAACTATTTGAGAACGGCGGAATCACACGGTCTGTAGCATTCCCTCCACAATCAGGTTAGGTTTGCACCGAGTATAGTTTATTGGTAAAAATTTAGTTTTAAAATAGAAATTTTGAAGGCACAATTAAAAATTGAGTTGTGTTGGTTTGAAGTTAAACAAAAATATAAGGGTTGCTCAGATGAAAAGTGGATAAGTTGAATAAAACGAAAACCTTAAATAGAAAACAAAAGAAATCGCCATGGGCGTTGTAACACAGGTCCCATCGTTTAGGTAGCAGGTCTATGCCTTTGCTGTAGAAAGATTGTGTTTGATTCTGGAGGAAGTCCAGCACAGCTTCCTTCACTTCGTCGTCCGAACGGAAAAGTGCCCCCTGTAATGCTCTCTTAAGTGTCCCAAAGATGTGGAAGTCACAGGGTGACAAATCTGGACTGTATGGTGGGTATTCGAACATTTCCCAACGGAAATTTTGTAAGGTCGTCTGGGTTTCACGGAAGACGTATGGGCTGTCATTGTCATGGAGAAGGATCGCTTGTGTGAGAAGACCTGGCCTTTTTTTTTTTTTAATTGCTTTCCGTTGTTTCGTCAGAGTGCTGCAGTACTGTGTTGAATTGATAGGGCTCCCTCGGGGCAGGAAATCAATCAAGAGTCGACAACGGCAACCAAATTAAAATGAAAGCGTAGCTTTCGATTTCCTTGCTGGGGGAGATGTTTCCATTGCATACTCGTTTTCTTGGATTCGGGTAAGTAGTGGTGAGATCAGGACTCGCCCCCCGCAACGATGCATTCCAGAAATGGTAGATCCTCCTCCAAACGGATCCTGTGCTGAAGAATGAGGCCAATTCGTGGTTTTTGCTGATCAAGGGTAAGGTGCTTTGGTACCCATTCCGCACCCATTTTACTGTACTGCAGATGTTGGTGAACGATGGTGTGAACCGTTCCTTGACTCAGTCACTAATGTCACGGGTCCGAACTTGTCGATTGGCTCTGATCATTGCATCCACGGCGACCATAGAGTCGTCGGTGATCACGATGTTTGCTTGGTCCGGTCTTGGCAGATCTGATATCGTTTGCCGCCCTCCACGAAAACTTTTCCACCACTTGTTTATAGCCGTTCGACCTAAAAGGTGCTTGACATAAGGCTGCCACCCTTAACCGATAGATGTCCACAATCAGAAACCGTCCAACCGCACGCTGTTCCGATGTGAACGCATCCAGGCCCGTCGCTAGTGGGTGTGCAGGTTGTGCACCACACAAAGCCGCCAATGTAAAAGGGGCACCGAGACGACTGAAGAAGAGTTTAGCGAAAAATGAACATTTAAAAAAATCGAAACTATAAACATTTTTTGTTTAAGTTTAGAATGCAGACATCTAGGAAAGCGCTTTCCCCGATAAAAGGCCCGCTACAGTGTTTTGGCAAATTGAAGGCTCTATCGTTAGGTTCCATTTTACAAGTTCTTGTATACAGTACTGCTTTGTTAGCATCCTTTCTCCCACCGACTCATTGTTTGTGTGATCATGACAACGGCACGCTAGGGCGATCTACCAAGGATGGGAGGTGCCTTGGTAGGAGGACTTCTAAGGGGTTCTAAAGCATATTCACGTTACATCTGGAGGAAACCTACCAAAACTCCAGACTGTTAGATCGGCAGCCGCGCGATGGGACTGGGACCCGACATCTTGAGCTTTCCTGCACTTTAGTATTAAAATAGTACAAAAAAGTTCAGTACACTATTCACTATACCGACGGCTTGGGGCTTGGGGGGGGGGGGGAGTGAACCGGGAGTCCATGATGACAAATACAAATCTGGGAACGGAGATGGACCCAAAAGGGGTGCAAAGAGAGATACATTTTATATTTGTTCCTAATCGAAGTTGCTTGGTACGTAAATGAGTGTCCATGTAGAAAGGTAGGGATGTTGGTAGATCCTGACCCTTCCTTAGGTGGGGTCTGGATCTTCAGTATAGGACAAGATAATTTTCTTGTCCTATACTGAAGTTTGTATTGTTTCAGTACTAGTACAGTCTGCAGTATTTTACAGCCTGATAAGAGCATTCCACTCGTAGAAACACTAGTAAATGCATTCTTGCATGGAGGAGAGACTCAAAATTTGAAAAGCTTTACTAACCTAACAAAAAAGTAATATGAATTGGTGTTCAAATGTTATTTATTTTCTAAAATAGATAAATACGATCGACTTTATTTCTATTATACGTTAATTGAAATCTGAATTATCGGATCCAAGAGATATCTTTTCCCTTGAGCACATTTAAAAATTTGTTGAGTTGCTATGGAGTTTAGCCCACATTTGAACCGAGGTTTGTTCTGTCTGCTCTCATCATTGAAAAGATGCAATGGCGAAGGCTCTCTTTCTGTGACCAGTGTTGCTTCCGAGCTTGGGTCAGTGAAACCTGGATTCAAGATTGAAAATGAATTGGGCGGGGGTTTACTCAACAAAATGGAACAAACAAACAAAAAAAAAAGGTATAGCAGAGAACATGGCTTATGTATTTTATTAAATGTTTTCCAAACATTTTACATTCAAACAAAACTCAGAATTTAATATTTTATTAAACTAAATTCTGAGTTTTGTTTGAATATAAAATGTTTGCAAAATATAGATTTTTTGAGGCGCTAGTTTTTCTCAATCAAGTGCATTTACGAAAGTTTCTGCAAAATAATTCTTTGTTGAATTAACAACGTTGTTTATGACGAATATATATAATAATAATCTTCGAATTATCTTGCTCAATCACCTATTGCAACAATTCCTTTCTTTAAAACGACAGAAACTGTCAGTTTAACCCTTTCGTTGCCAAATTTCACACAATAGAAGGCGTAAAATAAATCTTTGGAATTGTGTATGATACTGATCTCAAAAGAAAGAACAATGTTTAACAAAGCAAATATATATATGTATATATATATATTAGATCTACCGAAAAGTTCTATCTACTTTCCGTAAGTCAATATTTTGCCAAGCCAAAAAAACTGAAGCTGATAACACGAAATTTAGCACGAGCGTGATTTTATTGCGTAGGTGCTAGAATGGAGAGTATTTTCCAAAATTCGTAATTTATGTAGAACAAATGCACAAAATGTGGTTTTCACTTATTCTGATGATGTCAAAGAAGAAAAGGGATATCGATAGAATTCTTGCTGTAAAATACAACACTCAAGAATGCCTAAAAATCGATTTCAGAACATTACGTAACAGACGAACAGACGTAAAAGAAGGGAGAGGGCGGAGAATTTTCTTGAAAGAAAGAAAATATTGTTTATAAAATTAAAGCTTAAAAATTTAAAAAATATGAGTCCTATACCAAAGCACAACTTGTTAGTAAATGAATGCTTGTTAAACATTTATTTCTTCGACATATATGTAAAAAATGGACAGAACATTCCGGTAGACCTAATATATGTGTATATATATATATATATATATATATACATATACATATATATATATATACATACATACACAACACACATCCAAAACATAATTTTTAGTTGCGTATATATCTGCGTATTGCACCCACATCTTATTTTAATTTCAAATTATATAAGTGATGTACAGATATGTTTCTCTTCTTAAGAAATTGTATACTATAAATAATATGTTGAACAAAGGTTATTAAACAGAAATAGAAATATGACAAAATAAGAAGAAAAAAAGCTATTTTACAAAAAGAAAAGCTATTTTATAGTTGACTTGAACATATTAAATGCGACAATAATATTTTTAATTATATCACTGTCAAGAGAATAATGTCCTGTGCTACCTGTCAATGAAGGTGCTCCTGTCACGCACAACACATGCTCAAAAGGAACAAAATAACTATCCTCTCTAGAAGGGCAGGATAGCACATTAGTCTTTGTATGTCTCTGCATAAAAGTTATAAGTAAGTATGCTTTAAAAGAATCTTTTTCACTTATGCAGCCAATGAACCAGTTGTCGTCGTATACTGCCGCTGCATTAACTCCTGGTTGCAAGTATCAGTATTTATACTCGTTGTATGTTTCTTATTCTCAGTGAGACTAGCCCTGAACCCAGTATTTGCATCATCTGTCGATAATCGAGACAGGGACAACTCACTATTGTTGCTTGGAACAAACCTGTGATCTTTTTACAGAGCCCCCAAACCCATCACATGGACTTCTTCCATGTGAGGTGGCGAAGAAGTTCCATTCAGCCCGGATATTAAAATCGGTCTCATGTAAACACAAACTACCAAACTTTTTATAGTTTTTATACTGCGCACTTGAACGGTCACTAAAATAATGTATGTGTTTTAAATCTGGCAATACTTCTTCGATATATTGTATAATTACTTTCATAAAATAATAAACTGTAGAGGTAATATATTCACGTTCATCACTAATGACACACATACTTAAGCATTTCAAATTTGTCTCTATTTCATTTTTGAAATAAATTACCAAAGGGATAAGTGTGGCTTGTGTTGTGTCCCAGTGGAAACCTTGAATACATCTTGGCATACAAAAGAATAATTTTCCGAACAGTCGAGTAAAAGGATTGCTTCTCTTACAGCTGCAGTATTTTCTTTAAGATTTTTTAAATACAATGATTGGGCTTTCGTAGTGATGTATTGTTGCTTAATCTGCTGCTTTACACAACTCTTTCCTAAATTCTTCAACTGTTGATGTCAAATTCACTAGTTTAGATTGTCAATCGTGAACCCTCTGTTTATAGGCAATACTATCACCAGGTTCCACGTCATTTTCATTAAATGTATCCAGAATAAACTGCTCCAAGTCTTCGTAGTCTGCGTAAAGAAGTCTTCAGACCCAGGACAATTCTCACATCTGGGGAGCATACAATTTCTTGAGTCAACAGAGCATACTATAAAGGAGAGGAAACTTCTGTCTCCATATTCGTCGGAATGCTGCAGTCAGTAGCTTCAAGTTCTGGTGAGTCTCATAAACACATATCGAATGAAATCCGCGGGAAGTGACAGTAACACACCAAGGTGGTCGTAAAGAAGAGAATTTTGGCAAACCGATTTTTAGTTGCGTATACCTTTCTTGAAAAGTCAAATGCAGTTCCTCTAAATTAACAAAAAGTAGTCGCTTTTGCATATGAATTCTTGTGCCAGTTTCAGAATCTCTTACCGAAACAAATTCTTTTTTTCCAGGACATTCTGGAAATTTCATCATCTTTGTAAAACTTCCTTGCTTTTTCAGCTATCTCATTCGAAATAGATTTTCCTTTTAATTTTTCAGGTTCTGCCAAAATATGATGATCCTTCTTCAGTTTTCTAGCCTTATTGACCATGTAAGTTGTGACACCAAATTCATAAGCGGTCTTCTGACAGCTCTAACTACTCGGTAGAAGAGTTACTCATTTCAAAACCTCTTGTCCAGATGACATTTTACATTTTTCTTTCAAAAGTTCAATGAGGCAGTCTAAATTTTTACAGTCAGTACACTACTTTTCGTTTGTTGAACCAGAGTCTCTGGGGGAACATTCAGCTCTGTTGCAAATTTCTTCTGCAATAGTTAACTTGCCTTAACTTTAGAATTCTTTTTAATTTATCACTGTATGTGACATGCATTTTTTGTTGTTTATTTGTTTTATGTTTTCCGATGCAAGCACTTTTATGTATTTTCTAGTTTTCGCAAATGCTTGGAGTAGTAGTTAAATTCCTGATATCAATTTAAAAGACATAGGAAAATTGACTAACTCTTCTGAACTTTTTTATGTTCAGTATAAATGTTGCATATGGGTCATTCCACGTCAGATCGAACAGTCCAGGGCACCACACCAACTCGGATTTTTCTCAAATTTTATATAGATGATTTATAGGCTAAGACATCAACAAATCTCAATTTTGAAGGTTCTAAGATAATTAATTACCGAGAAATTAATTATGCAAATTGTTAAGTTTTCTGCAAGATGCGCCAACTTTTTTCTCAATTCCTTAAATAACTCCTTACCTGTAAAAGTTACTGAAGTGAAAATTTGTTTCTAGGAGTAACTTTTTACGCTGATTCCAAAAATGTTATCGAAATTTGCATATCTTCTATATTTTATGCATGAACTTTGCATTTGCTAAAAAACATCATGAATTTTTTTCGGCATGTCTGATCACAGACACATGTTTTAAATTTTTATATGTTGTTAAGATGGAATAATTCGACATCCCAAAATAATTTCATCTTGGCTTTCTGCTCAGGAGCAGAGAAAAAAATTTGTATGTATGTACCTATATATGAGGATTTTCATATGCAATTTTTATACTGAAGATGAGAAAATTCAGAAGCGTTAGTCAATTTTCCTATGTCTTTTAAATTGATATCATAAGTTTAACTACTAATCCAGGCATTTGCAAAAACTAGAAAATATATCAAAGTACTTGTATCGGAAAACGTAAAACAAACAAACAACAAAAAATACGTGTTTAAAATTTATTTCTTCGGCATATATGTAAAAAACGGACAGAACTTTCCGGTAGAGCTAATATATATATATATATATATATATATACACAACACACATCCAAAACATTATTTTTAGTTGCGAATATACCTGAGTATTGCACCCATATCTGATTTTAATTTAAAATTATATAAGTGATGTACAGACATGTTTCTCTTCTTAAGAAATTGTATACGATAAATAATATGTTGAACTAAGCTTATTAAACAGAAATGGAAATACGACAAAATAAGAAGAATAAAAGCTATTTTACAAACAGAAAAAAACTATTTTATAGCTGACTTGAACATATTAAATGCGACAGTAATTTTTTAATTGTATCACTGTCAAGAGAATAATGTCGTCCAGTGCTACCTGTCAATGAAGGTGCTGGTGTCACACACAACACATGCTCAAAAGGAACAAAACAACTATCCTCTCTAGAAGGCCAGAATAGCACATTAGTCTTTGTATGTCTCTGCATAAAAGTTATAAGTAGGTCTGTTTCAAAAGAATCTTTTTCACTTATGCAGCCAATGAACCAGTTGTCGTCGTATACTGCAGCTACATAAACTCCTGGTTGCAAGTCATCAGTATTTATACTCGTTGCACGTTTCTTATTCACAGTGAGACTAACTCTGAACCCAGTATTTTCATCATCTGTCGATAATCGATATAGGGTCAACTCACAATTGTTGCTTGGAACAAACCTGTGATGACTGCGAGTTCCAGGCACTGTTTTCGCAGTCCGAAAACGAATTTCCAAGCTTTTGGCATGTTGCTTAACATCAGCATGGGACACAAAAAAAAACTTTATACCATTTATATTAGAATTTGCCCAATTAAATAAATCAAAAGGAGTAAGAATGTGGTTATCCTGTATGGCTTGCAAACTTGCACGTGCTGCAAGCCTCTTTACAGTGCCCCCAATCCCATCACATGGACTTTTTCCATGTGAGGTGGCGAAGAAGTTCCATTCAGCCCGGATATTAAAATCGTTCTCATGTAAACATAAATTAACAAAGTTTTTATAGTTTTTATACTGCGCACTTGAACCGTCACTAAAATAATGTATGAGTTTTAAACCTGGCAATACTTCTTTGATATATTGCATAATTACTTTTATAAAATAATGAACTGTAGAGGTAATATGTTCACGTTCATCACTAATGACACACATACTTAAGCATTTCAAACTTGTCTCTATTTCATTTTTGAAATAAAGTACGAAAGGGTGAAGTGTAGCTTGCGTTGTGTCCCAGTGAAAACCTTGAATAGCATCTTGGCAAACAAAAGAATAATTTTCCGAAAAGTCGAGTAAAAGGATTGCTTCTCTTACAGCTGCAGTATTTTCTTTAAGATTTCTTAAATACAATGATTGGGATTTCGTAGTGAAATGATGTATTGTTGCTTGATCTGCTGCTTTACACAACTCTTTCGTAAATTCTTCAACTGTTGATGTCAAATTAACTAGTTTAGATTGTCCATTGTGAACCCACTGTTGATAGGCAATATTGTCATCAGGTTCCACGTCATTTTCATTAAATGTATCCAGAATAAACTGCTCCAAGGCTTCAGACCCAGGACAATTCTCACATCTGTGGAGCATACAATTTCTTGAGTCAACAGAGCATACTATAAAGGAGAGGAGGCTTCTGTACTCCATTTTCGTCGGTAATGCTGCAGACAGTAGCTTCAAGTTTTGATGAGTCTCACAAACACATACCGAATGAACTCCGCGGGCAGTGACAGTAACACACCAAGGTGGTCGTAAAGAAGAAAATTTTGACAAACCGATTTTTAGTTGCGGATACCTTTCTTGGAAAGCCAAATGCAGTTCCTTTAAATTTACAAAAAGTAGTCGCTTTTGCATGTGAATTCTTGTGCCAGTTTCAGAATCTCTTACCGAAACAAATTCTTTCTTTCCAGGACACATTCTGGAAAATTCATCATCTTCGTAAAACTTTCTTACTTTTTCAGCTACCTCATTGGAAATAGATTTTCCTTTTACTTTTTCAGGTTCTGCCAAAATACCATGATCCTTTTTAAGCTTTCTAGCCTTATTGGCCATGTAAGTTGAGACACCAAATTCATAAGCGGTCTTCTGACAGCTCCAACTACTCGGTACAAGAGTTAATAATTTCAAAACCTCTTGTCCAGATGAGATTTTACACTTTTCTTTCAAAAGTTCAATGAGGCAGTCTAAATCTTTACAGTCAGTACACTGCTTTTCGTTTGATTGATCCAGAGTCTCTAGAGGAACATTTAGCTCTGTTGCAAATTTCTTCTGCAATAGTGAACATGCCTCTGCTGATTTTCTTTTTCCATAACTTTGACGTTTTTTTTTATTAATCCCGTGCAACTTGACAGGCGTGCATCCAAGATTTAAGATACTTATATTCAAACTTTCAGTGCCTTCTGGTATAAAAAGTTCCTGAGGTGCACTTTCAGTCTCAAGATTCCCAGGTTTTGAAATAGTTTCATTGAAACTTCCAGTGCCTTCTGGTACAGAAAGTTCCTGAGGTGTACTTTCAGTCTCGAGATGCCCAGGTTTTGAAATAGTTTCATTGTAGCATGCTTTAGTTCCTGTTATTCGAGTTCGACACTGGGGACATAACTTTTGCCCTAGTTTAAGATTGCTGTGTTCTTTTGCAAATTCCGATGACACAGATCTCAAACTCTTCTTGATGCGTCTACTATGAGACTGAAATGGATTACAACAGTACCTTTGAAGTTGATCATATGATGAAAGCAACAATTTTTCATGGTGAAAACAAATAGTTGTATTATTATTAAGTTGCTCACTTTGCACGTCAGACCTCAGTGCAATTAGTTCTTTTTGCTCTTCTGTAAAACTATTCCATTTAAAAAATCCCGTTTGCCGTGAATAACTGGTTACATGACATTTATTCTGCAATATATCACCAAATGTGCAATTTGACAATGTGCCTTTGCTACTTGCTGTGAAATACAAATTTAATACAGTATACAGTAAAACATATTTTAAATTGCTGTATCCATCCACAAAACTAGCCAAAGCACAATTTTGTTCGCAATCTGTTAAAGGTAAATAAGTACTGTAACTTACAGGAATTCAATTCTTTCAACAAACTTTGTTCCTTCTATTGACTTGAATGTCATACAGAATTCAAAAGATTTATTGGTTGATGGATGATTGCCAAAAACAGCAGGATTAAATTAAAAATAATTCTAAATTTTAATTTTAGAATTCTTTTTAATTTAACACTGCGTGTAACATGCATTTTTTGTTGTTTGTTTGTTTTACGTTTTCCGATGCAAGCAATTTTACGTATTTTCTAGTTTTTGCAAATACTTTGAGTAGCAGTTAAATTTCTGATATCAATTTAAAAGACATAGGAAAATTGACTAACGCTTCTGAATTTTCACATCTTACGTATAAATGCTGCATATGAAAATCCTCATATATAGGTACATACATACAATTTTTTTTCTCTGGTCCTGAGCAGAAAGCCAAGATGAAAATTTTTTGGGATGTAGGATTATTCCATCTTAACAACATATAAAAATTTAAAACATGTGTCTGTGATCAGACATGACGAAAAAAATTCATGATGTTTTTTAGCAAATGCAGTGCTCATGCATAAACTATAGAAGATACGCAAATTTCGATAACATTTTTGGAATCAGCGTAAAAAGTTACTCCTAGAAACAAATTTTCACTTCAGTAACTTTTACAGGTAAGGAATTATTTAAGGAATTGAGAAAAAAGTTGGCGCATCTTGCAGAAAACTTAAAAATTTGCATAATTAATTTCTCGGTAATTAATTATCGTAGAACCTCCAAAATTGAGATTTGTTGATGTCTTAGCCTATAAATCCTCTATATAAAATTTGAGGAAAATCTAAGTTGGTGTGGTGATCTTTTTCCAGTTTTTTGTTTGATTTGACGTGGAATGACCCATATGAAACTCCTCATATATAGGTACATACATACAATTTTTTTTTCTGCGCTCCTGAGCAAAAAGCCAAGATGAAATTTTTTTGGGATGTAGGGTTATTCCATCTTAAACACATATAAAAATTTAAAACATGTGTCTGTGATCAGGCATGCCGAAAAAAATTGATGATGTTTTTTAGCAAATGCAATGCTCATGCATAAACTATAGAAGATATGCAAATTTTGATAACATTTTTGGAATAAGAGTAAAAAGTTACTCCTAGAAACAGATTTTCACTTCAGTAACTTTTAAAGGTAAGGAGTTATTTAAGGAATTGAGAAAAAAGTTGGCGCATCTTGCAGAAACATTAAAAATATGCATAACTAATTTATCCGTAATTAACTATCGTAGAACCTTCAAAATTGAGATTTATTGATATCTTAGCCCATAAATCCTGTATATAAAATTTGAGGAAAATCTAAGTTGGTGGGGTGAACTTTTCCCAGTTTTGTGTTTGATTTGACTTGGAATGACCCACCAATATTTTCTTTCTTTCAAGAAAATTATCCGCCCTTCCCTTATTTTACGTCTACCCTCCTAGGAGGATTATATTCGAAATGTTCTGAAATCGATTTTTAGGCATTCTTGAGGGCTGTATTTTACAGCAAGAATTTTATCGATATCACTTTTCTTCTTTGAGATCATTCAGAGTACGTGGAAACAACATTTTGGGCCTTTTATTCCATAAATTACGATTTTTGGAAAATACTCTCCAATCTAGCACCTACGCTATAAAATCACGCTCGTGCTAAATTTCGTGTTATTAGCTTCAGTAGTTTCCCAGATAACACACTAGTCCATTTTATGTCTTTTTCTGATCCAACTCATCCATAATACATCCATGTCCATACATAGACCTCCATAAGATATCTATTTATGGACAATATCTGGAAAATCCAGAATATGGCCATGGATAGACCAAAACTAGAATTAGAATATCCAGAATAAGTCCATTTATGGACATATTCCAAATGATCCACACTATGTCAGTGATGCGACATAAAATGGATGTGTGTATAAGTCCAGAAATCGACAAGGTATGGAAAAGTTACTTTTTTGTCATTGATTTTCATTTTACCCAATACTGTACTTACCACGCATGAATTTATTATAATTTATGTTTTTGTTGATATTACATTTTACCCCAAAAAAGTTTAAAAACATTCTATAAATTCTAGAGTTTTTTTTTATTTTTTTTGTCGGGGGAACTTTTGAAATTTAAAATACTTTTTATGTATTATTATTTCCTATAAAAGCGGTATTGTGTTAGGTTACAGTTTAAGAAACTCATATCCTCATACAAAAAAAGAAAATTCTCTAGCGACTCAACATCCAAGAACGAATAGCTGCATATTTTTCTCTAAGTTCCCAGACCGAAACTAAAAAATCTTTACTTCAACGTTTTGACGCATCAGAGCAAGTCCCGCTGCGTTTAGTGGCTAGCACACTCTACTGTGAAGTCCATAATTAAGGGTTCGAATCTGAAGCGGGGCAAGTAATTAATGGTCGGTTAAAAAAAAATAGGTACGAATATTTTTACAAAATTCGTTATTAAGATGTAATTATATTTATTATTCATGTACTTTACAAAGATTATATAAATGTTATATTCATATTATTCATTGGAAATAGGTACTTGAATGTCATCATAATTTTTTATGTACAAAATTATAGGTTTGTGGTAACTATAATGTGAAATGTAAATTTTACTCTCTAAATTTGCTAATTTTCTTGAAAATACACCATCTATCGTTGTACCGAAACGCGTTCTTGATTGAAGTCGAGAAGTATTCATAGTTAGATCAAATTTTTCTTTTAAAAAATCTGAGTTACTCCCTAGTCGCGCCTAAAGAAGTTTTACTTCAAAACATCAGTTTCAGGATACAGTTTAAGAATAAATTCACAACATGAACACTGTCTGGATACTAACCCAACATCCATACGTAAAAAAGGTTTTAGAACAGGGAATAGAACACATAAAAAAGAAAGGGACCCTGTCTGAAATCGATCCCAAACAGTAGTCAGAAATTTCAGTTTAAAATCACGATTACAGAATAATACTTCGAAACACACCAGTAGACGAAAACCACGGTCTAAGATCACGGGAATTTGGCTGCACGAAGAAATGGAACCTGCCTTCAATCGAACCTTTATAGTGTTCTTAAGCTTAAGTTTCCATCTACTGTTTGGATTCAGTTACAGTCAGATTCATTTTCCTTGTGGAGTTCATCTCCATGTTCTTAAACTGTTGTTCCGTCAGGAGGTTGGGTTAGAACCCAGGGAGTGTGTATGTATTATCCTTTAGCTGTGTTCTTGAGCCGTTTGCAGCCGGGGTTTGTTTCTCTGTGGTGTTCCATCCCCTTGTACTTAAACCGTTGTTCTGTCTGGAAGTTGGGTTAGAATCCAGGAAAAGCGTTCTTAAACTGACGTTTCCATCTACTGTTCCGGTTCGATTGCAGGCAGGTTCCATTTCTTTGTGCTTTTCCAAAACCATGTGACCGTTACTTCCGTCAGAAAAAAATCTGAGTTACTCCCTAGTCGCGCCTAAAGAAGTTTTACTTCAATAAAAAACAAAAAAAAAATTTGATTTAGTAAATGTAATTAATTAAACGTTATTATGTAAAAATAAGGAATGAAACAAAAATTTCCTTCCTACTCACTGAATACGTATGCTTTTGAATCGACTTTTAATACCTGAAAATGTTAACAAACAACAGTTGCCTACACATAATACGAAATAATGACTGGATATTGAAATAACAATACTAAATCTGAGAAAGAGTGAAACGGTAATTATAAATAAGTAAAAAATGAAAATATTTCAGTAAAATTCATTTTAAATGAGAGGAATCACAGGAAGAGAAACGAAACCTGATCAATTACTATACAGGAATTGGGTCTGTATAACGTCATGAGTACAATATTTTTTTTAAATCAATTTTAAAAAGGAATAAGCATTTAAAAAACTATTTGAGGTTTAAAAAGATGTCTTTTTGAACACACAGAATATCCAAAAACACAATCGTAAAGATCCGGGTAAAAAAAAATGATTGCACCATTTTCAGAAATGAACGAACCAAGTGTTTTGTTTACATTTTAAATTTATATCAACTTATTTTGAAACGGTGAACACATAAATCACAAACTATGACCGCTGTCAGCACTTAATAAGGAATATTACTTCGTGGGATCTCCAAAACACACACACACACTGAGCCCATTCAACACAGTTTTACAAAACCTTGCAGTTGATACGTGGCTAACGAAATAGACAGGCTCTGGTGGTCACGCCTACTTTTGAAGTCACGTGACTCTAAGTGAGGATCTGCTCTTTTGATACTCTAGCGCTTACGCGGAGAAATAGATACACACTCGGATAATGCTTTAAAACAATTTATTTTTAGACTTACCTTTGATAAAAACATTCACATTTATTTAAGAATAAAGATTATCTAATCTCGCAAATCAAATGAACACTTCTTTTTCAATTACTCGAATATATCCCCACATTACTTAATTTGTTGATTGTCCCATTTTTAGAAAGAAATATTTCTGCTAAAATTTGCTATAAATACAAAATAACTTTAATATTGGATAAAAATAAAGAAGGAAAAAAGGAAGGAAAACACAAAATAGATTAATAAAAATTGTGTTTTCTTATTCTATAAAAAAAAGCAATTTTCTTTACTACTAATACCCATAGGAACTTGATAAAATTAAAGTATAACTATCGTATGAAATATTTTTTTTTCTTAAATCAAGTTTTCAATGTAAATAAATTTAAGGAGCATATCAGCAATAATGGCTCAGCAATAAGAATCTCTGAATCTATTTCTAATGAAGTACATAATTTATTTTTAAGTACAAATAAAATAATCCAATTTTTATATGACTAAATAAATAATACATGCTATCAATATATTTTAGAAAAGGATACTACAAAATTAATACAAGCAAATTTAATAATACAAGCAAACTTTAAAAACATATGGATAAATACAAAACAGGCGCACTTTTTGTATGCCTATTAATTTTAAGGAGACACTTTTACTCATTAACCAAAGATAATTAAATGTTATTCCATTCCTTCTTGAAAGCGCATATAAATAATATTAAAATATTAGTTTGTGGAAAAACATTTGTTTCATATGCGTTATGAGTAAATTATGCTACCTCTAGTAATTTCTATTTTTAATCAATCATCAACAAAAATCTAGAAAGATTGAAAATCAGATAATTATTAGACAAGCAAAATTTATGACCCATATTTAAACCTAGGTAATATTTCAGTAGTTTGCTCTCAATTGCATTTTTGAAAAAACACTTTTTCTAAGAAGTTTTTAGAATCAATACAATTATATTTTAAAATTTTATCAACATTAGACACTTTAACATTATTAATAAACATGTTATAAACCAAATATTAAAAAAAAACAGTAAAATCATTAACATATGAGGGATTATCATTAAAATTTAGAAAACAAATAGTTACTTTAAGTGTTATCCTCTATATTCCTTCGTTTTTGATAATTATCCATTTTCTACAGGGCAATCACAAATGCCATCTAAACAGAATAATGTATTTCTCTTCAGATTAAGAGGCACGATTCTCGAAACTAGTTGTCTGCAACTATTGCTACTGTTGTTAAATATTTGGGAATATTCGGGAAAATGCTAAGCACAGCATTTTCAGAAAGTTCTGGCCTTTAATTTCGATACTTTTTCATCTCACCTTTGGAGATTACCTTGTCAACACAAATAATTCGTTTTTGTGAAAATGTTTAAAGCATATTTAGGTCGATTTCAAAAGTGTTAATTCGGTAGGAATGGCAAGTCAATTTCAAAGTAGATGAATATTATGTAAATAGAAAACACAATAAAATATATTTTTCTAACAAATCCCACCGTACACAGAACGACAAACTTTGTATGCATAAAGATTAAAAACATAACACTGAACAATTAAATTTCGTAAACTATTACAGTGAAAGAGTAAGCGTCCTATTAAAAAGTGTTCCGTCTTTCTAGCGATGTTACATTTATGTTGTATTAACTTAAAAATAAAAAAAGGTTAGTGGTAGGACTGCGCAGGGGCGTAGCCAGGGGGGGGGATATCGGGATATATCCCCCCCCGAAATGTTTGGATTAGGGATGAAATTCCGTCTATTTATACACATATAAGTTCATATCCCCCCCCCCGAAAAAATTTCCTGGCTACGCGCCTGGGACTGCGCGTCAGAAGTGAAAACTTCTTGGCAAGCTTTCTCAAATTTATCTTAACAGTTAAACAGGTTTTCACACATTATTGTATTTTTATTATCAAAAAAATACAATTTATTCACATTTTTACATTTGAAGTTCTTTGTAGTGCATCGCACATTTATTTATGATATTCTCACAATTGCAGATATTATTGTACGTTTGTACATATTTCAACACAATTTTGACTGGGTTAGCATTGTTGGAAAATTGATTTTTTAATATAATTACATTTCCAATTTTGCGCTCGATTTGTGTGCACCATTAAAACTTACAAAGAGAGAGGGAGCGCGCGCATAGGCCGCAAAGTGACAAAGCTAGTATATGCGTACGGTACACATCAGCGATACACATTTTTTTCCACGTGTCGGATTTTGTCCGATTTAATTAATAATTCTGTAAGTGAATTTATTAATTATCAATAATTATGTACTTTCGTTGAAATGGAAAATAATCCTATTTATTTGTGATAAATGATGAATTTATAATTCAAATGTGCACTGTAGTATAAAACTTATAATTCAAATGACATACAGTATATAATTATTAACACTGATCACACTATCCAATTTACTTTATTGCACTATAACTATATGGCTATCCAAATTGAGTACAGTTTTTTTAAATAAATAATTGAAAATTATAGCACCCACCCATCTAGAAAAAGTCTGCTCTTTTTTTGCAAAAACGTATAGGGCAAAGGCACCGGTTATTGACACTTTAAGGAAATTTTCGAGTTATTTTCTTAATAACTTTCTTATTTATAAAGCAATATTTATGTTTCAGAGTTTTTCTTTATGGCCAAGATCTGCACTACAGATTCCATTCATTACTTTAGTCAAATTAATAAAAAATTTCCGTTTTATGAGTGGAAATTCAACATTTTTTCTACATATTATTGACATAAAAGAACCAATTATTGACACGAATATTGAATAATATTATTTTGAATAAAATAAGGTAATATTGCAAAAAATAAATAAATGGATAAATAAAATAAAAATTTCAAGAAAGTGAAATTTTAGTTTAAAATATATCAACCTGTCTCCATCCGACTGATCTTGTGGTTCCCACTCTTCTTGCTTTTCATCATCGCTTGAGATTTCATGTGCTTTCCTTGGTTTCTTGGCTCCGGTATTTTCCTACTTTGACTGAAACATTGTGCTTTTTCCTTTTCTCCCTCTATTATTTTCTGTAATTTAATCTGCTATTTATTCAACTCGCTCTAATGTTCGTGAACTTCTGTTCTCCTGTTTTCTTATATTTATCTTCCTCTTCGGGTAATTTTTGTAACCCACTGAAAACACTACACTACGCATTATGCTGAGCATGTGTTATTTCTTTTACTTTTATCCAGGGTCGATCCCACGGGGGGTGTGGGGGGTTGACCCCCCCCCTTAAAATGCAGTCGGCAAAATTGCTATTCCGGACTTCCAAAACTCCTCATTCTAGTATTCAAAGGAGTTTTTAATCGGCACTTTTCCTAACTTTTGTCCCTGACATTCTACGTCCAGTGCATGCAAAACCGAGTGAGAAATCCCCATCTTATTCGCATCAGTCAAAAGAAAGAAGTGGGAATGAATAAAGAGCACTCGGCACTGGGTAGCCAGATGCACAAAAGGGGGAGTCGGAGAATCAGCTCCCTGCAATTGACATCACATACGTCCCATGACACCTGTCTCGGCATTTTTCCAATGCAAATAGTCATCTCACATGTCCATAGTAATCTAATTAATCCATTTGTGCCCAGATATTTTTGCGACTTTCTTCGATTTTTGATAATACCTGGAATAATAGATAAATTTCTGACGTCAACTTCTTGAACAAGGGTGATTTCTTTTAAAATCAGTATGCATAAAAATTTAAGTGCCTGCATTTTACTTCGTAATGTTAAAATATTTTGTGGAATTGAGGTTCAATACTCGTGAATAAAGGCCAGGAAAAATAAATAACGTTTTCGACTAATAGCGATAATGCCGTCCCAAAAAAGGGACACTAGGCATAAATGGGTTGAGTCTTCCCTACTAGCAATTTTGCTCGGGTCTTCACCGGCCACGTAGCCTTGAGCCGATGAAAAGGAATCGGGCCGTTCACTGTGAAACTGCTCGGATACACGCAGTTTATGTCCCCTCGGACGTGGGAACGTCCGAAGTAGTCTAACCGATGAGTTTTCATCGGGTTGGACACGGATTTAGAGAACTGGCCCGTTCACTTTATGCGTGAGGTTGGCCAAACACCAGGGTTAGTATCACTTTTCGATAAGTTCTTATGTGGTGTTGACATGCATTTAACTCTTTCCGTCCCTACGATGCAATTCGAATGATAACATTCACAAGTGTTTTAGATTTCTTTTATATTTGAAATGTATTTGTAATCGCATTTTTCTTATATGATAATGCAGTGCAGAAGCAATACAGTATAGAAGAAATACACTTTTACTACGCGACGCACATGCATGCATGTAGGTACGTCGTATACTCCATCTATTTACGTATATAGTTGTACTATATACGTAACTATACTATACGTTAACGTACTATAGTCGTATACTCCATCTACGTATGAAAGTATGTATGTATGTTACATGCTCGATTTGTTTTAACTAGTCCGAGCGCATAGCGTCTGAACTGGAAGACGGAAGGTGTCTTGTTCAAAACCAGGTCGCGTCCGCCAACTTAACAGTTCGGAGTTTTCCGTGGCTTCCTCCGAAACTTACCGTAAATACGGGTTGGGACCCCTTAGAAAGACCAACACGGAGGGCAACCCATCCACAGGCCTAGATCCCCCGTATAGCTAATTGGCCTTAATCGCAGAACTCGCTTTAACTAGTATTTTGGTAATGTCTGTACGTACGCATGCTGCATTTTCGATCTAGTTTGATTAAATTTGAGGGACGTCTGCTCGTATGCATGTACTTATGTCTGTATGTTCTTGTGTAATTCGATTAACTCAAAGAGGAATAGCCGAAGAAATTTGAAATTTAGGAATGCTTTAAAACTTGGTTGAACATTTCCCTTTTTGATTCCAACTGACAGAGTAGTTTATTTACAAGGTTATATGAAAGACTTTCGGTGCAAAGTCTATGGACATGACTTTCTCATTAAAAATCCCTGAACTATTTCTGTTTAGCTCATGCCCAAAATATTGCCAACGACCCCAAGCTTGGTAAATTTAGGGGCAATATTATGAATTTTGGCACTAAAATTAAGTACGTATCTGGAATAAAAATAAAAACTATTAGCCATGGAATATTGAAATTTTGTATTTAAGACTGTCGTAACATTTGGTTCTGCACTTTCACTTTTGATTACAATCCACAGGCTAGGGTCACTATTTGGGTCATGCTTAAAATCTCGCAGTCTGTCCCAAGCTGACGAAGAAAAGAAAAATGCCAATTTTTCAGCCAGGAATAAGTTTTCAATCTGAAATCTCATCTTGATGATATCTATTACGTTTAACAAGATATTGAAGTATCGCATTTCAGTTTAAAATACATTTAAATAGAGTACATCAAGAATGTGTAATGTTTAACAGCCATACAAGAAAATTGTGTAGTTCACATCAGGACTCTTTTTTTATGATAGGAAATCGACTTTCCAAACTTTCTTGAATTAGCTTACAATTTAAAAAATATTTTTTATCACTGGAACTTTATAGAACTAGCTTACAGTTTTGAAAAATAGATTTTTTTAAAAAGCTTAGACCATAAGACACAAAATCGCTATAATAATTTTTAAAATAAATTCCAAAAATTTTTATTGGAATTATTTTACACAAAATATATCATACACATAATTTACAAAAGAAGTATTTTCTTTTGCAATGAGTTTGTATGAGTTTTGCAGCAACATCTTCAAACATCTTATTTTATGAGCAGTTTCTATGGGAAAAAAAGAAAATTTTTAGAACTTAATTTACACAAAGAATAGCAAATGCAGAATAGGACTACTTCATATGTTCTTTTACATAATTTCTATATCAGGGATTCAGATACTCGGATGTTGCCATTGCTCGATTGATGCATGAACAAAGCGCATGCGCCAATTTACATCGGCTGTCATGCGGGCCAATATTTCTTTTCAGTTCAGTGTATTTTGATCAAACTTAGGCATATGGCCCGATAACGCAGATCGGATATCGTTCCGAGCATCGTTTTATGGGTACCGGACCGATCAGTGTCTACCGCACACATCCCAATCATCGTTTTTAGATGCAATTCCGTGTGTGGGCCGAATACCGAATTTCGGTGAGCGATGAGTTGCGATGAATGCCGGTGGTTGGCCGAGCAAAAAATGGGAATTGTTGCTTGTAGGGTTCTGTGCACATTTCTATGGGATAAATACTGAGTATGAGAACGAGAATGCTCCAGTCTCATATATTGCCCTGAGACAAACTATGAAATACCACTCTATATGAAGTAAAAATAGCGCAAGGAGGCCGCAACTGGCCTAAGGCTGTCGCCACCCTTTGCTCCAGCGTGGTCTTTTCTGGGAAATAGATGTATTTTCTTTGCTTCTTTGAAATGCATGGGAAAAAGAAATTCGTTTGTACAGTTGAAAATAGTGTGTCCCCTATTCCGGTTAGCTCGGTTAGCTAGACAGCAACCGAGCCAAAGTCGAACATATACTTGGAGGGGCCTTGGTATGCCTTGTAATCTAAATCTTAGCATACCTTGATTAGAAGAAACCATCTTTAGCTTTTAAGATATAATTAATACATCAATTTGGTAAAAATAAATAAATTTTAAAAAAATCTCTAGCATTTAAGAAAATGAAGTAAAAGTTTGCTGCAGTGTGCATTTAAGACTGAAGATTGAAACCAAGTGGTAAACAAAAACACGATACTAGTTGTAAGCAAAAGAAAATGACAAAAAGGGCAGTGCACAAAATGTGATATGTACTCGTTTTGATAATTACTAAAAGAAGACGGGAAATAACTGTCATAGTGAAAAGAGAATTTCCATACAAACTGCTGGAGCTCTGTCAAATCCATTCTCCAAGAAAAGGATCATCACCGATCTGGTAACTATATATTTAGATTATATTTGTACTATTTTTTATTATGATTTACTTTCATATCATTCATATAGAAATAACCCCAATTTTGTAATTTAATTTGATTTTAGAAAAATGATAGGTAAGTTATAAGAGATAAAATGCAACAGTATGGATCACAGGCCCGTTAAAATTGTAGAGCAAGACATGGCAGAGCAAATAGTGGGAGTCACGACCTTAGACGCTTCAAAATCAATATGCTTAATTTTCCATTTTCTCTGAAATTACACGAAAAATTGATTTTACGAGCTAGAATTACTTTCCTTATTACAGTTTTTTTCCCCTTTAAGCCTCACATTCCTTTTAAGCCTTTAATTTTTAACGCTTTCCAAAGAACTTGAAAAGTTTATGCTTTCAGTTTGTCTGTCTGCTCGTGCTTTAACTGCCGCAAATATGCATCGATCGAATTTTTATATGATAATGAAAAGTACCATGTACTCTATTGAAAAGGATGCAGGTATGTGGCTTCCTCTGTACAACTTACAGAGGTATTTATGCTGTTTCTATGTTATGGGCACGTTCTGTTCTTCGGAAAACTGTCTAATATAGGGAGGTGACCAACATGGGAACTGAATCGGTAAATCTATTTTTTCAGTCGGCAAATTACCTCTCTTCACCCCCCCCCCCAAGATTTTCATCTGGGATCGGCCCTGCTTTTATCAATGGCTCTGGTTCAGATCGAGCTGATTTTGAATTATTAACTGGGAGGACTTTGATGCTCAGGATATGATATAGCAGAGGTACTGGTTTCTCCATAGAATTGAGATCAATGTTTTCAGTTGCATAAACAGATACCAATAGATGTCGTTCTGCTCGTGATATGTTGGGAGCATTGATAAACTCCTGGTCACTGAAATCATCTCTGAAAGTTTCCAAACTTTTTCATTAATTGCCTCCACAAAACATCTTCTCATATTTTCTAAACCATGAAAAGAGAGAAAAGAAAGAACAATATGTATTGTTCCTGATTAAAATTTAACATATTTTTACACGTAATTTTTTTTAACTTTCTTGGATTTTTGATAAAACTAGCAATAATAGATACATTTCTGATATCAATTCTTGCACAAGGGGCGATTTTTTTTTAAATCATTATGTGTAGAAAATGAAATTTAGACATCCTACTTGGTCATGTTAAAATATTTTGTGGAGTTAAGGTTCAATACTCGTGAATAAAGTCTAGGAAAAATAAATAACGTTTTCGACTGATAGCGAAAATGCCGTCCCAAAAGGGGCACTAGGCACAAATAGGTTCAGTTATTGCTCTGCTGGTTCGGGTCCCTGATCTGGGGTTTCGTTTGACAGCAGAACACTCCGAGAGCAAAAAATGCTTAAAGACGAAAAAGTGAGCTGCTGTCTGAGGTTTATCCCGTTATCCTGGTGATTCTTTGGAAGAATTGACTGTTTCTTCACAAATGAACCTTTCTTTCGAATTAAGTTTGAATATTTTGGCGAAGTATTCGTAAAAAGTAGAACAAGTCACCCTCTCGTCTTCAGATTCCAACAATTAGGGACGCTTTGGGTGATATCAGGCACTGTTTTGTACTTGGACACAACGAAGCTGAATCACTACAAGCATTAGCTGTAATATGTACAGTAAAGCACACTGTGATGTAGATCACATATTAATTTATTAATTCTCAACTATTTTCTTTATCTTGAAATTAATCTATCCAAAATCATGTAATCTAAATTATTTTTCAGTTCTCATTTTTATTTTTTCAATCACTTCGGCTTTTAAATCTATGTATTCGCTTTTTCTAGTATGCATTATTCTCATTGTTTATTTCTTCTTATTTTCGTCACCTGGACTAAAAATAGATTCGGTTAACAATTGCAACAAACCTTTTTGATTCCGTCTTCACTGGCATTTTTTTGTCCTGCCTCATCTTTAAAATTATTTGTTCGTGGTTTCATTGTTTGAATTTTATTGGATTAAGTTTTATGGTTGTTCTGGGATAATTGCCAGGCGTTATTGTTCTCGGTTGTATGTTTTTCTCTCCAATGTGTAATTTTTTGTTGGCGTAATGTTTAATTCATTCCATCTTATTTTCACTGCACTTGTGGGACTATTTTCATTTTGTTGAGCCACTACCAGCTCTCATTGTAGTATTTTTTAAATAAACAGTTTTAATATCTTAATGTCTTCGTCTTCTATTGTAACTAAATGTTCCGAACCTGGGATCATTCAACACAACGCAAGTTAATAATTTTAAAATTAACAAGCCCAAGCAACATATTCTTCACACACTCTTTCTCCTCATTATTTTTAGAGAAGTATACATTCTTTGTACCTTCAAGAGCTTAAACTTTTAGCATTCAGAATTCAGAGAAAAAGCTATTTCGTCACCATTGAACATTTTTTCTTGGATTTCCTTTCCTTTAAAAAAAAAAGCGTGTTCCCATAAGTGTTCTTCCTTTTACTGCAATACTTACAGAACCAGTCTTACGACTGATTGTGGACTACAGGATGCTTTGTAAACTAAATTAATACTGTGGGTGGTAGCCCATAATTCCTGACTGCTGTTCCAAGTGGAACAGTATTCTTCACAATACTGAGGTGCTGCTAATATTTATCCCTCTTCATACTTTTTTTTTCTTGTTTCAACTGGACCTTTCCTTTTTGTTTAGAAGAGCTTGTAAGAGCCATTTTTCTAACCAGAAAATGGAAAACAATCAACTTGATAAAGCCAACCTAAAAATGGAAGACGCAAGCTTGTAGATTTTTAGCTACCATTAATAAGAAAAGCTAAGTCTGCTTTAATAATAATAATAATAAGACTACTTAAAAAATTACAAGAGAAAAGATCCAAAAATGCAGTCTGTTATTCAAATCGAGAACAAATTCACATGCAGACTGTATTACACAAAGCGAGAAGAAATACACACTTGTAAAGTGTGTTCTCAAAACGAGAACAAATCAGTTATAAGTTTTGTCTAATTCACAAATATGCAGAATATTGCTTCAGTCCTAAATGCATACTTATCAACATTTCTCATTATGCCTACCTACTTAGGTCAAAAATGACAAGTTGTCAATAATTGGTTCTTAACATTGGAATTGTTGACTGTAACGTGAACCTATTATTGACACCCCTGTCAAAAATTCGATCCCTTGGTTATTTTTAAAAGGGTAATTATGTTACGAATCAAAAAACAATCTTAATAATGTCATTGAACATATTTATGCGAAATTCACAATTATTGACAGGTGTGTCGATAACATGGTAAATTGTCTGTTTTGAAGCACTAATTATTGACACCCCTAGAAAAAGTTGCTTAACTGAAAATTTACATTTGGGATCTATATTCTCATATTAAGTAGAAGTAGCAACAATGTAGACCTAAAAAAATGGGAGCAGTGAAACGTGAAGTTGCATAGTTATTAGAGGCGAAATAGAGACCTACCTCCTAAGCAAAACCTTTAGTTTTATGAACAGCTGCAATACACTGATAGGATACTCCACCTTCCCAGGAGCTTTGTCAGTCAAATTGACTCGGGCAGGAATTTGTAGCTGATTAGTTGACCATTGACTGAGGCCTAAGTCTGAATTTATAAGTGGCCCCGAACGCTTATTTTTCAAATTTGAAGGAACAACTTTCAATAATTGGGGCAGTGTCAACTATTGGTGCCTTTACCCTAGATTGCATAAAAGTGGATATTTTTGAATATTTTGAAATTATGCACTTGTTGTGCAAACTATATGCAGTTTTTATCCATACTAAAAAGCTGGAAACGGGCTTTAATTCTTTATCTGTTAGAGATAACTGGGCAGTGTAAATTGAAAAAATTTTCAAAATAGTCAATTCAAGTCAGAAATGAAACTCCGTTAAGAAAAAATTCCTCTGCTTCATTTAAAAAAAAGTTACACTTTTTAAATTTGCATATCACCCCCGTACAAAACAATTTCCAATTAGTAAAATTTGCCCCATGCACTCATAAGGTGACTTACAAAATTATAGAATATTATACCTTTAAAAATGCCGTAGAAATGAAGATAAATATAACGCTGACTTAAACCCCTTTTCCATTCCTTTCCATGGGAAAAAAATCACATCGAATGATCGCATTTCAGGGGTCTTACAGAAATTACGAAAGAAAATCTTGTTTTTTTTTTTTTTTTTTTTTTTTTTTTTCACTCTAGCAATAAACGTTTACCTTCAAAATCATGTATAGTCCCCGATTATCTTTCTTTGAAGCTCTCTCTGCGACGTTGTATTATGAAAGGCTCAAATTTGTTGAATCACCTCATGAGTATATGGAGCACATTTTACTAATTGGGAATGTTTTTGTACGGGTCCTATAGAAATTTAAAAAGTGTAACTTTTTATAAATTAACGAGAGGAATTTTTTCTTAACCGAGTCTTATTTCCGACCTCATTTTGAACATTCTTTTTCAATTTACACTGCCCACTTATCTCTATTGGAGAATGAATTAAAACCCGTTACCACCTCTCTGGGACACACTTTATATGTATCCATATATAGCAGTAAAAGAAATAAACTTTTTACAAGATTAATTGCAAAAAGCTATGGTTAATCTATGAATCCGTATTTGTAAGATTTTAACGAAAGAATTTCACGAATAACTGTTTGTTTTCTTTCTTTCAAAAGCAAGATATATGAAAATCAAGGAGGGTGCTCACCCTTCTTAAAAGGCGTATTTCAAAATGTTCTGAAATCGATTTTTAGGTATTTGTGTGTGTTACTTTTTAGAATAAGAGTATTATGGATTTCTCTTGTTTTAGAGGGATATAATGCAAAAAGTTTTGGGTCAGTTAAAAATTTTGGAACACATCTTTTATACAATTCCCATGTTTCAAAACTCACATAAATGCCAAATTTCATATTATTAGCTTGAGTATTATTTGCTTTGCGAAATACTGACTTACGGAGAGACGATAAGTACTCTCTAGTCACGTTATTATCTACTTTAATATCAGTAATTGGAAGGACAATGAAATAACTAAATTCTACTAGTTCGATGCTTACTTTTTAACGTAATATATGAAAATTATCATTTATCAAAACAAATTTTAAAATACATGTATTTTGGAAAACTTTGCTGGATTTTTTTAAAACAGAGACCTTTAGTTTAGTTTGGCAACAATCCTGTTAAACTGCAATTTTAAAAGCTGAAATACAACATAGAATTTTGAAAGTCACTGAAATTTTGCTTAATACTTCCCAATTTATTCACATTTTCTTAGAATCCATTCAAAAGCCTTACTTAAAAGCGTACAGCTCTTAGACTTTTTTTATGTAGCTAAGGAAAATATTTTATTCAAAAAATACCTTAATCACTTATGCATAGTTACTTATAATTAGATACCTTTAAGCCTGGGGAGATTTTTGGGTATGGGTGAAACAGAAGAAAAAATTTTGTTAAAAAAAAAGAAAGAAAAAACTAAATTTAATTTTTTTTAATGTTGTTCTTAGCAGTTTCTGAAGTTATTATATTCATATGAGTAATATACACAAAATCATGTCCAGCTTAGAATAATCAACTGGAAAAATACACAGGATTATTCGTAATTAGTTTTACAAACTTTTAGGAGGGGTAGGAAGGATGCACGAAGACGGTTCAGAATCACACAGCAATGCGGGGTCGGAAACGTCGTCTTCATGTACTTGTTCATAATTACTTTGGAAGAAATGTTAAAGTTTGCGTCTAATTTCTTAACTAAGCTTCATAAACAATGGGCTTTCTTCCGACAATTTTATCAATGTAATGAAAGAAAAAATTCTGAATTAACGATTTTTATCAAGTGCAATCGGTGAAAGACGGATTAGTTTTTGAAAAACCATGGTCGGAAAGTTCAGAATTACTTGAACACTTTAAGTGATTAACAGATACATGAAGAAGACGTTTCTGACCTCGCACTGCTATGTGATTCTGAACCGTCTTTGTGTACCCTTCCCCTCCTAAAAGTTTGTAAAACTAATTTCGAATCACCCTGTATATTATATATATGGTCTTCGGACTTTATGCACAAAATCATAACCTCTGTTACTGGACAAAATCTACTCAATTTAGTGTAATTGTATATCAATCAATGTTTAATTTTTTGTACATTAACGTATCTTTAAGGTAGTTTGTCCAAAATAACGTTTCTCTCTGAATAAAAAGCATTGACTCTAAATAACTGTTAAGATAATTTGTAATTTCTGTGACAAAATCCGTATTTCAATCTCTATTTGCATTAAGATGTATTAAAAATACATTATAATCAATTTTATGGTATATTTCAAAAACAATAAGGGTCTAATTATTTGGAAACATGTAGGGTAAATTGCGAGTGTTATTTTAAAAAAAAAGTTAATAGTAACAGAAGTTATACTGAATAACAGAGGTACGTGCAGTAAGAGAAATTTGATACACTGCAAAAAATAATCGTAAAAATACAGAACTATTCTGTCATTTTTCAACAGAAAAAAAAAAATGCTAACAGAATTTAACCATGCTTTCTACGTAAACTTGCTATATTTTATGTTATAAAA